>JARWKJ010000024.1:29550605-29568105 GCA_029959095.1 Rhinichthys osculus
CCGCGATGTATTTTTCACTGCTTGAGAACATGGTGTGTGCGTGAGAGCGGCGTAGCTTGACGGACATAGCGACAGTAACTAAGGGGGGCGGGGCTTAGCCAAAGGTGAATTCAGTCGTATCATTGTATAGTTGTCTATTTGTTGTGATTGCTCATTTTTTATTTGTTCTTTTTTAATTGCCGAGTGTTTACTTGTCTTTAATAATGCTTGAAACTTATATTAGTTCGGCTAGTTGTTTTTCTATGGTGTTTTTAAACCACAGGCAAACGTTCATTGTGTAAGTGTTCGTTAGCCTGTGGATTTGTGTTCATGATATTCAGCTTCAATTAAATGTTTTGCAATAGGACTAAATGTGAATATCTAAGTTTTTACCTTATTGGAATCGAAATTAGGAATCGATAAGAATTGTCAAGTCACCTTCATTTTATACAGCGCTTTTAACAATTTAGATCGTTTCAAAGCGGCTTTACAGTGATAACAGGAGATTACAGTAACAGAGTGTTTTGGCTTTACAGCAGCTCTAGAATAAAGTTATTATCCAGTTAAAGTTAGTTTTGATTGATTCACTTCTGTTGCAAAGATCATTAGTTATTAAAGGGATAGTTCACTTTGTAATTAATTTTTGGTATGTTTTAGCTTACCTCAAGGGCATCCGAGATGTGTCTTTGTTTCCGCAGTAGTTTCAATTTTGATATTTTTAGGTCAAACCGTTCTTGTCTGTCAGTCATATAATGCAGGTCTATGGTCACCACCTCAAAGAGCAGCACAGAGAAGTCCAAATTAAACATGATTTAATGACTCGCAAATGTAAGTACACATTGATGGCCTAAGACACGAAACGAGCGGTTTGTGTGAGAAAACGAACAGTAAATATCGTTTTTACCTCTTGTAATCACAGCCACGTCCAAGTGATCTGAGTGCGCCGGCGCTGCGGTCTGCACAAGCGCCGGAAGTGATCTCTCTCGCGCGTGTACGTCACTCATACAATTGTTTTATTTTTAATTTTTTTTAAATTGTTTTCTTTTACGACGGTTTAAACATCCCGGATAAGTGCAAATTACTACCATTTTAATTAGCCGTCTTACCTACAATCTCTGCTCTGTGTAAACAATGAGTGACGTACACGCGCGAGAGATCACTTCCGGCGCTTTCCGGAAAAGACCGAAGCGCCGGCGCCCTCAGATCACTTGGACGTGGCTGTGGTTACAAGAGGTAAAAACGATATAAATACTGTTCGTTTTCTCACACAAACCGCTCGTTTCGTGTCTTAGGCCATCAATGTGTACTTACATTTACGAGTCATTAAATCATGTTTAATTTGGACTTCTCTGTGCATGCTCTTTGAGGTGGTGACCATAGACCTGCATTATATGACTGACAGACAAGAACGGTTTGACCTAAAAATATCAAAATTGAAACTACTGCGGAAACAAAGACACCTACATCTTGGATGCCCTTGAGGTAAGCTAAAACATACCAAAAATTAATTTCAAAGTGAACTATCCCTTTAAGTGGATTTTTTCCTGAAAACCAGTAGAAAATAACACGAAAATAGATTCTGCCTATAGGATTCTGTTAGGGTTTTATTTACATCACTTTCTCTCTATCACTCTATATTATGACATTATATCATCATTATAATCATCATCACCACCATGCATATTCACCACAGTCTTCCTCACTGGAGTATATATACTTAATCTGTTGTCTTTCTGCATGTTTCCCAAAAGTTAGATCACTAGCCCCCAAACAGATGCTTGTGATGCGATTTGTAAATAGTTTAAAGTCCCCCTGTGGTGAAAATCAAGCTTTTAATGTGTCGTGTTAGCGGCCCCTAACCGCCCGCTCATAACAGTGTTAGAGAAAGCAAACCTTGAAACCGGTTACGAGGTGCAAGCGTTGATAAGCAGAATCGAAATAGAAATCGCAATCGTGAAAATTCAAACGAAACCTGTTATGTTTGTGCAGGACTCAATAACCCCACCGTTCATGTTGCGTTTACTGAACTCCCGCAAACCCCAGCTGTAAGCCTTAAAGGCACAGTAACCTGTCCCTCGCAGTGCACAACATATCAGAGTCCAACAGGAGACAATACTGAACGTTATCAGACGTATCGATGTAACCCGACATCTGTGTGTGTTTCCCAGGTGCCTTGTGGATGTGTATCGTGCTGAACCCCCACTGTAAGCCGGAGCAAAAGGCCGCTTGGCTTCGGCAGCTCAAGAAGTGGAACAGTGTGGACGTGTGTCCCTTGGAGGACGGTAACCATGGCAACGAGCTGCCCAATTTAACCAATGCCTTGCCTCAGGGTGCTCACGGCAACCAAGGTAAGCGTGTGTGTGTGTGTGTGTGGTGATGATGGTGGGTGTTTTAATCAACCATGCGCCCCTTTTATTAGGCTTTGTGTGACTAATGGAATGCCCCTAATAACAGCGGTTCACTACTTCCTCTCTGGCTTTTGTCCTTGCTGTGCTAATCATAACTCTGGGCGAAGGCGAGGGGTGGGGCCGTGGGGGGAAATAGCTCCATTGAAACTTTTCGATTACTCAGGTCTTTTATACCGAGGCGACAACGTCTGCGGAGACTTTATGATGTGTTTTGTTATAAATATGCATGCTCCAGACAGGTAATTGCTGAGAAATGACTTCCCCTTTCCGAGGGTAGTTTGGGTATGAATGGGCTAGTCGGATAAATGTCTAGATTTAATTAGAGATTTTGCACTAAGGTGCGGTGATAGATTAAATATTTATGATATGGTTTATATGCTTTGTTGACGGTATAAAAATTAATGCTTTATTTGCTGCTTAAGTGTTTACGTTTTTTTTTTTTTTTTTTGAAGAAATTTAAATATTCAGCAAAGACACATTAAATTGATTAAATGTGACATTTATAATCTTACAAAAGGTTCTATTTCAAATTAATGCTCTTAATTGAACTTTCTATTCATCAGCGAGTCCTGGAAAAAATAGTTTCATTTCTGTGTTACAAATATTCAAATTATTATTTTTTTATTATTTAAATTAGTATCATTATCACAGAAGAACTGGGATTAAAGTTTATAGTTCAGATATAAACACTGATGTCTACGGAAGCGTCAAAATAGAGTAAATCACCTTTTGAAAGTAACTTGCCGCTTCAAATAATGATTGTATAAATTACATCGTTACACCAGTAGGTGGCGGCAAGCGACTGTTAAAAAAAATCGTCATTGAATCATTCATTCAAGAGATTCGTTCAAAAATGCTGATTCATCCATTGAATACTTCACTCAACCCATTTTTTTTTTTTAAATTAAAAAAATTCATTTACATAAAAAATAGACTGCAGCACTTAACATTTTCTCATAACCTCTAGTAAACTACATGTTTTGTTTAGTTGTCTGTTCAGAATTGTGGGAGAAACTCCCTAAAATCTCAATTCATCCAGAATCGTGCAGCTCTAATTGATAATAAGAAATGTTTATTGAGAAGCTAATTATCATTAATAATAATATCACAATATTACTGTATTTTTGATCAAATAAATGCAGCCTTGGTCAGCAGACGAGACTTCTTTTAAAAACATTTAAAAATCGAATTCACTGATTCATTGGTGTCATCACTCAAAAATATGAAGATTGTTTAGTTTCTGTATATATTAGTCACATGTCACGTCACAACCTGAACTCACGATACGAAATTATTGCGATACTCCAATGAGAAAAGGTTAACAAAAAATGAACTGTTGATTTAAAATGATACATTTGGTATTGCATTGTGGGTGTAAATGAATACACTTTAAATAGATATATTTAAAATGATGTCAGCCACTTTTTACTGGTAACATCCGACATTTTGCATTATCAGGACTCACAAATATTCCCCCGTTGCATTATTATACATTATATTCAACATAGCAGTTTAATGCAGTACTGACACTAAAACTCTGAAAACTTGATTTTTTTTCCCCCTCACACAGAAATTTTATTTTGGGTGAACTATATACAAAACGTAGTGTCACTATCCACGATGCATTTTTGTATTGCGATAGTGTATGGAATACTGCCAAAAGGCTTGATATAATGATTTATTATAGCTATATCAGCCGGCTGGAGTGTGTAAAGCCAGATTGCAGCAGTCATGCCAGTATCCGCACCCCCCGTGAATGACATTTCAGCCCGCTGCACTAATCTACGGACTTATTTCCGAAGGTTTTACTGTTTGGCCCTGACTGACAGGCCCCCGCGGGCCTCGCTCTCAGAGCTAGCATTGAGAATGACAGAGCAATTTCCTTTCTCTCTTCCCTGTCTCTCCTCCTCCTCTTCCTCAGATTTGGGCACCCGGCCCCACCGGACGGTTTTCACGCGAGCCATCGAGGCATGCGATCTCCACTGGCAAGACAGCCACTTACAGCACATTATCAACGACGACCTCTACACCAACTACTGCTACCATGACAACACTGAAAATTCGCTCTTTGACTCTCGCGGCTGGCCCTTGTGGCACGGTGAGCGGGGAACACGTTTGCTTGACTCGCCTCTTTGTGCTGTGCAGTTCTATAGGATTAAGAAAAAAAAAAGGAGAGCGAGTTTAAGGAAAAAAGCAATGAATGGAGGCTTTATATGGAGCGAGAACCAAACATTCAGACACCAGAGATTTTTGAGATTTTTTCACTAGTGTGTGCCGGACACTATAGTTCATCTATGTAAGTGAGGAGAGCGAAATAAAGTAAACTGACATATTATACCCAAATATTGGACTATCAGTAAAATTTGGGACCAATTTATCTAATTGTGTAGTTAAATTTAACAGCTGACAGATATTCAACATAATTCATGTGTGAGAGTCTAACAGAAGGACGGACAAAACCAGTCAAATATCAACTTGTCATATTTTATTACCATTTTCTAAACTATAGCGAATAAACCTTGATAATGTGAGAAATGTTGAAGGTGTCTGAATACATTTTGGTTTGACTGAAAGGAATTTTTAGTTTCTGTGCGGGTGAATGTTTCTCTATTGTGCTCGTCTGAGGTTTTTAAAGCATTTTTTGTTGTGTTTTTATCGCAGAACACGTCCCTACGGCCTGCGCCAGAGTAGATGCACTGAGATCTCACGGTTACCCACGGGAAGCACTGCGATTGGCCATCGCCATCGTCAACACCCTGCGCCGGCAGCAGCAGAAACAGCTGGAGCTCTTCCGAAACCACAAGAAAGGTGAGTTCAAAACTGGGATATTTGCTAAAAATGAACATTCGGTCGGGGAAAGCGTCTGATTATAAGTTGTAGCAGTGCATAATGCATCCTATCATGAACTTCCTTAGGCGGCACGGTTTTCCATGCATCGTTTAATATTACTGCTGTATGTGGGAAGAGGCAAATCTTATAGAATGAAACATGAGCTAACATGAACTTGCCAACATTCGACTACAGGAGAGAGACCATGTCTGAGTTCCTATTGGTAGCTGCTGTGTCGCATCACTGCTTATTTGCATAATATTCACTCCATGTTATATTGCATGATATATTAGACCCTAACCAGATGTGACAACGCCGCAAAATGTTTCTATTTCTGCGACGTTGTGGCTGGAACATCAATATACAATCAATCTCAGGTACTAATTATATGCTTTATTTAGTTTATTTAATGTGAGTTTGAATATCATTTCGCGTCACCTTTATCGATAATGGATAATTCACCTCAGATTTTGAGACCGTTCAAACGGTGAATAAACAAGTTCTATGGCAAAGATTGTTTCAGTCACTCAGTATTTATTTTTAAGGGTGTTAAAATGGTGTCATATTTGTGAATTTAATTATATATCCATTAGGTTGCGAGTGCAGTGCGCTTGCAGAGAGACTCCGCCCACACTCTCTTCTGATTGGCTGTGATTTTTTGATTGATTTTAGTTGTGAGTGCAGTGCGCTTGCAGAGAGACTCCGCCCACACTCTCTTCTGATTGGCTGTGATTTTTGATTGATTTGGATGCGAGTGCAGTGCGCTTGCAGAGACTCCGCCCACACTCTCTTCTGATTGGCTGTGATTTTTTGATTTATTTGTTTGCGAGTGCAGTGCGCTTGCAGAGAGACTCCGCCCACACTCTCTTCTGATTGGCTGTGATTTTTTGATTGATTTTGGTTGCGAGTGCAGTGCGCTTGCAGAGAGACTCCGCCCACACTCTCTTCTGATTGGCTGTGATTTTTTGATTGATTTGGTTGTGAATGCAGTGCGCTTGCAGAGAGACTCCGCCCACAATCTCTTCTGATTGGCTGTGATTTTTTGATTGATTTGGTTGTGAGTGCAGTGCGCTTGCAGAGAGACTCCGCCCACTCTCTTCTGATTGGCTGTGATTTTTTTTTTATTGATTTGGTTGCGAGTGCAGTGCGCTTGCAGAGACTCCGCCCACACTCTCTTCTGATTGGCTGTGATTTTTTTGATTGATTTGGTTGCGAGTGCAGTGCGCTTGCAGAGAGACTCCGCCCACACTCTTTTCTGATTGGCTGTGATTTTGGATTGACTTTGTCGCATCTCGTAGTAGCGTCTGGTGTGGACTAACAAATTGCTTGTCACTGGAATCTTATCGCATGTTAGATTGGTAAAACATTTTTTTTTTGTCGTGACAGACCGTCATTGCATTGTCAGCAGTCGCTCATGTTGCCAGAAATCACCTATTTTTGTTTGATCTTGCAGGCACTTTGATGCAAATCCCGTGCAGTTTGAATCTGGCATCTCTCCATCATTTCCTGTCCTTTTTCTGTTATCTGTATCACTAACAGTGCCAAAAAGGCCAAAAATGGTAGCATTGTTACCCAATTATCTTTTCAGCAGTGTGTGCCTGTGCTCTGTGTCTCGGTATCTAATGGCCAGGTAACGGTTTCATGCAGCACTGCTCTTCACTAGAGCTGAATGTCCACTTGTGCCCAGCAGGGCTCAGGTCAATTGCATTTAAATGCAAATGACTACTTGTTGTGGTGAAAGTGCCCACGCATAATTCATATTATTCAAATGAGGCGGCTCTATGGCCCGGTCCTGGGCTTTATGTAAAACACTAGTGCAGTGATTTCCACAAGAGACACATGTTTTAGGAAATCGCCTCACAAAGTCAGACTGCATGTGCGGGTTTGTCTCTTGGCAGGTGTGCTGTTTTTATCAATATATTACGTATTTGTTTTTGTATTAAATTAAATATAATTATAATTTCTCTCCATTCATCTTCCATTTTTGGATGAAAGTTCTTTGCAATGCATTCTGGGAGTTCACGTGATTCAAGAATCAACTGGTAGAATGAATAGAGTACGAGTCATTTTAATAACACAAAAATCGCCTAATAAGCACATAAAATAGTGCAAATGTGCATTTTTACACTGTTTTCTATCAATGCATGACAGTACGGAAAAAAATTGTCCGCCATCTTGGTACGATATAAGGTCAAAAAGAGTGTTTGTTTGTTTGTTTACCTTTGAAAAACAAACCCAAAACAAACCCTTTTATTTTTTTCTGCCTCTAGATTTGCTTCATAAAGGGGTGACGTCCATCACTAATCTAGAAGGATGGGTGGGACACCCTCTGGACCCCATCGGGACGCTCTTCAGCACGCTGATGGAAACCGGCCGCGGGGATGAAGACGCTTCACATGGAGGGTTTCTAGATTTCTCAGGTACTGTGACGCGAGATGCTGTAGCACACCACAATCTTTATGATTCATGTTATTTACAGAGTGTTTTTATGAACTAGCTGAAACTGTCAAGTCCTATTAACACCCTGTTAAAGCGTCAGGCGTCTTAAGCATCCTCTGTAATATTTATAGTTAAAACTGTTAATGTAAACATTTATACAGCATGTGCTTCATGGCTGTAAAATTAAGGAACATAGTTTTTGCTTTGTTATTGACACAATGGGAGTTTTCCGCACATTTTTAGGCCACCGTAGTAGGACCGATCAACTGTCTCTCTAACTAACCTCACTTATGCTTCTACTTTAGACTCTGATTAAAAAGATATGGTATATATTAAGAGTAAAGGGTGAATCTCTTTTATCTGAGCCTAAAAGTAGTAACTTTATTCTTCCCTGCTGCATTTTTAATGCACTTTTAATTTTAATGTTTTCTGTTCCCATCTCTTATTCATGAGCTTTGATTGGAGAGAAGACTGTCTCACAATCAGAGAACATGGTGCTGCAATTATACGTTATTGTTGCCTTTGGGCTTATGCCCGTTCTGATTGGCATCAGAAAGCGTAGGTGTGATCGCCCGTCTCCAACTCAAGATGGGCACCAATGAGCCATTAGCCTAGTGTGCATGCAAACAAACTTATACCTAATTAGGAGTCCGATGGTCCAAAAGAGATTTTGAATGGGATAGGATTTTGCATGACACCGGATATGTGGATCTGTAGACTATGTAGGAGCCGTAACTTTCCAGACGTATCTCTCCTAATTCCCCAGCTGAAGAGGCTGTTCAGTTAGTCCACGAGTAGACAAGGCTCCCCTTAAGCCAAAGCACTGGCTTTTATTTCTCTATCTCTGTGGTTTTCTTTGAACTTTGAGTTTATTAGTGAAGGAGAAAGAAAGAGATTTGGTGGTGGGATTGCAGAATAAAAGAAGGTGTGAAGCCTCGAGCTTCCCTCTTTGCGCTCATTTTTGATTAGGACATTAAATCCTCCCGGAGCCATCTGCACGGGTCCAAAGAGGCATCATTAAAACATTATGATGCTTCTCATTATTAGCCCCAAATGAGTCACCATTGGTATTAATGTGTAACCAAGATCATGGAGCCCTGGATTCCCTTTGCTGTTAAAAATAATAACGGCATGAACGATCAGAAATCCAGGGTTTTTTGATGTGTTTTTTAGCACATGACCATTTTGCTGTGTCTTTCAAGGTTTTAAAGGAGGGGTTTGCTCAAAATTCCTTTTATGAAACTTGTTTTAATCTTAGCATATCTTTAGGCCTTCATGCAAATTGCATCTTATTTTAGCCCTGTGTTTGCATAGTGGAATTTCAATTATAGAAACCTGAGGGAATGACTCGTTACGTCCAATTAAAAGCTTGGAATTGGTGCTGAGGGATCGATGACACCCAGCCAATCAGATAGATTTGGTCTTTAGGTTTAATTCCTCACTGCCAATCAAAAGATGAGGCATCAAATCCATTGCAGCCAATCAAAAGGATAGATTTGGTTCTGTGGGACCGACTCCTTAGCGCCAAATCGGTTCCTCACAGCCAATGAAAAGACTGGATTTGGTGCTGAGGGATTAACCTCTCAGCCAGTTAAAGGAACTGGTGAAAGGAACTCATAGCCAATCAACACTGGTTGAGGAGTCAATCCAGTCTTTAATTGGCTGTGGTCAAACCCTTGGCACTAAAACCAACCTTTAGATTAGGGCAAATCCTCAGCACAAAATCCAGCCTTTTTAATCAAGCAGCAAAGTGGATTTGGTCCTTATGGGTTGACCTCTTTAGAAGCCTGAATTTGTTGTGGATCAGTTCCTCACACCCATTCAGACTGGATTTGGTGCAGAAAGATTGACTTCTCAGCAAATTATAAGGCTGGATTTGGTGCTAAGGATTAGTTTCTCAAAGCCAGTTGAGAGACTGGTTGAGGCATCAACCCTTAGCATCATATTCAGCCTTTTAATTGGCTGAGATGTTGATCCCTCCGCACTAAATACAGACTTTTGATTGGTTAAGGGGCCAATCCTCAGCACAAAAAACAGCCTTTCCAATCGACTCCATTGCAGCCAATTAAAAAGCTGGATTTGGTGCGGAATTGGTTGGAAGGATTGCGAGGCTCAGAGCTGCACGTCCGAGTTGGCGACCACATAGCTTGAGATCAGTGAAGAGTGAAGAGCAAGGTCTCAGCCTGTCTGTCTGTCCCTCTTTCTCTCCTAGTTTCTAAATACAGCCTGAGCCTCGTCATATCCGACAGCATTTCGCACCCTCTCACAGGTATGAATGCGATGCATGAACTATCCAATGCATTTGCGAGTCCAGGGTACAGTGCATTACCTCAGTCACTCAGGAGCCTAATTGAGCATGCCTTGCCTTATGCCCTATCCGGCTGAGCTGCTTCATTAGACCAGGCAGAGTTCCTCTCTGGTGCCTCATTATACGACAAGACCTGTCTAAGAACCAGTGCCTGGGAGGAAGGTCTCACTACAGTGGTTAACTCTTGAGGTGTCACCACCTCCCAGTTTCTTACGTGCTTTCTGTTTCTTGCCCTCTGCAGCCAGCACAATGAGCTCGAGCAAGCACAGCGAGCTGCTCTTGTTTCCGTCCACGCGCCGATTCCTGGAGGAGGGTGAATCATACCTGTCCCTGGCGGTGGAAACGGCCCTGATGGGACTGGGTCAGCAAAGAATCATGCCCGATGGACTCTACGCCCAAGAGAAGGTGTGCCGCAACGAGGAGCACCTGATCGCCAAACTGCAGGAAGTGGACCTGGACGATACCCTGGTCAAGATCTTCCGCAAGCAAGCTGTCTTCCTATTAGAGGGTAAGTATTGGTGCTTTCGCAGATTTACGGTGCAACCGGAGGGAACGATGGCGATTACTATTTGGTTTTTCATTAACTAAAGCTAAAAGATATCAAAAGCCTGAGGAAGCAATTTGGATGTAGTTAACAATTCTGGAATGGATGCATTTGATTTCCTCATGCATCAGCTAAATATCTAGCCAAATACTTTGTTCATGAAGCATGCATTTAACAATTTGCTCAAGTATTGCACATGGTATAGACAAGAGTTGTCAGAATCCTGCTCCTTGAGCGCTGCATTCCTGCAGAGTTTAGCTACAACCGTCTCCAATACACCTGATTAGAAGTTCCTATATCCTAAAGACCTTCATTTGCTGGTTTAGTTGTTTAACTAGTATGGGAGCTAAACCCACGAACGGGACCCTCCAAAAGTTTATAGTCCGATAAGCGTAAAAATAAACATAAAGAAATCAGCATGACGTGCAGTGAACAGATCTAGGGATCACAACATCATGGACATTTCCTCTGCAAAACTCACCAGTTGTTTCTAGGGCAGTGCTAGGGTGTTCTGGGTGGTTGCTTGTTAGTTGCAAAGGTATTTTGTGGTTGCTTGGGCCTTGCTAGGTGGACGCTTACTTTTCAAGGCACTTGTAACCACTAAGAATACCTTAGAAACTGACTCTTTATCACCTACAACAGCTTAGCAATGCCCTAGAAACCATACAGAAATTTGCTAACTTTTGCAGGGTTAAGGACCATTCTTGTTTACTTCTTGTTTTCCCAGTTTAACAAAGGTACAGACTGCATTAGGTTACATTTCCCTCAGAGCGGTGTTCAGTATGTGTAAAAGTGCTCAGTGGTGGACGAGGCTGTTTGTTTCACTCGCGGCTGGTGTTGGGAGTAAAACGAAACGGTCTTCTGCCTCTGAACGCCACTGGGTTGTTTTGAAAGAATGAAGAGAACTGATAAACTGGCCCCGCAGTGTGGATTCCTCCACCCAGCAAATGCCAAGAGCGTGACGGGGGAACAATAAACAAGAAGGCATGCATTCGATTGGCTACAGGGTTTGGGGGAGTTCTGGCCAAATATGAAAATCCAACAAAACAACAAGAGCGTTCTCACACTGAGAGACATCCAGAGCATGCTGGATGTCCCCTTCCAGCACACGCCGTAATAGAGTTAGCATGCTCAGCTGTTCTGTGTGTGTGTGTTTAGTTAGTAACTTTAGCAAGACGTGACTGCAGCTCTGTTCCAAGCCTAGTGAGCTGCCTTGCTGTCTATCGGCTACATAGATAGTTCAATTGAACAGTTCACTCGTATTACTATGAATGGGAGAATGTGTGGAATAAGTCTAAGCCTTTTAAATAAAAGAGCCAATCGGCCAATGGTAATCTCATAGCGTAACCTCAGCTACCTCTAGAATCTTCTATAGGAAAAAGTCAATGTTCTGAGATGCGCTTGGGACTCCACATGCTCAATGGCTTTACCAACCTGAAATGTGTTTTTTTTAATGCTATTTAAACACAATAAGCAGTTAAGCATGGTGATGATCTATCAAATGTGTTTTAAATGTGAATTTGTTGAGCTATTGTTTTACATTTCAGTAGGGATGCACAATATATCGGCCACCATATCAGTATCGGCCGATATATGTTCATTTTTAATGTTATTATCGTTATCGGCCCAATAAGAAAATGTGTCCGATATATTAAAGCCCATAAATAATGTATTATTTCCTTCAGCTGAGACTCTTCAGATGCGCACTGTTCAACATGATGGTTTTGAATTGCTTGAAATATGGTTGGAATCACTTCAAAACAGGAAAATACAGTTCAGTTCAACATGTGCAGCGCTGACAAGTCTGCCACATCGGCTACATACAATTGTGTGCTTGGGATATGGTGAGACTTTTGTAATCAGGCTCTCAAAAATTAAATAAAAATTTGGATTTAGATTTATCAGCCAATATATCGATTATCGGCTTTCAAATATAAAGAATTATCGGTTATCGGTATCGGCCAAAATGTTCATATCGGTGCATACCTACATTTTGGTTTGTATAGATAGGAGCTGACTCTTGCATCCCTTGAAAGACATTACAATGTTGCTAAGCTAACAACTTGATGCTCTAATAAGCATGAAAACAGTCCAATTAAATTTTACCTGATATGTTTGTCCTATTTTTTTAAATATGTACTTAGTAATGAAATATATAGCCATCTTAAATGTTTTTTTTTCTTTCTCAAAGCTCGTCACAAGGCGGCATTCTGGGATTGCATTTGCTCTGCAGTATAATTGGCTTTATGCCACAGCTGCACTACTTCCTGAACTTCAGCCAGCCCTTTGTTTCCTGTCTGTCATTATTGGATAAACTGATTAATCCAGGTGTGCCTGGCCTCAGTAACAATAATCAGGCACACCTGGATTAATCAGTTTGTCCAATAATGACAGACAGGAAACAAAGAGCTGGCTTAAGTTCAGGAAGTAGTGCAGCTGTGCATAAAGCCTATTGCAGTATAATTTATATATTTATATAATCTGATAAGGGATGCAGAGATTCTCAGTATAAAAATGAATTCTTGATGGCTAATTAGTTGAGATAAATGCTGATTGTGTACTTAAATATTTAATTTGACTAATATATATATATTATTTGACCAAATATTTGTGTGTTTTTATGCTTAGCACCATGCTAAGTCTCTCATGCACTTCACATGGGTAGCGCTAGCCTATTTGTGAGTCTCTGCCTATTTGAGAGCATCACACATGAGGTTTTATTTGCATTTGCATAGTGCCTAGGTAGGCAGCTCCAATGAATGTTTAGTTTGGTTGCTTTGTCGTGTCTGTTTGTGTGTCTAGTGCCGTGTGTATTTGTGAAGAGGCTTGTGGTCGCTGCGCTCTCAGTCACAAATAATCTAATGACTGGGAAAGCTAAACTCTCACTTATGGCTTTATATTGTAGGCAAGTGTGAAAAAAGGCCTGCGCTCTTGAAAGTGGGTGTGTGGTTTTCATCTGGTTTGAGGATGAGGAGGGGGGAGGGTCTGTAAAACGATCTGTAAGTAGATTACCCATGATGCAGCACAAGCCCATCTCGGCCTGCTTTTTGTGCGTTTCGCCTGGAAATGGATAACTTGCAGCTTTTCAGAGGATGATATCAGTGTGTGTTCTTGACCTACGACCAAACTATGATGTTAGAGGCGGCGATATGCATGGGGTTATTTGAAGTGCTCCGCCACGGCTCTTTGTGATTTTGATGTGTCATACAGAAGGGTATCTTGGGTGTGTGTGTGAGGTGAAACGGGAACCTCCTAAGGCGTTTCTTTCTCACACTCTTACACCCTGTTTGTACCAAGAAATCTGTGCATTTCTAACCACATCTCACAGCTTCTGCATGTGTTATATCTTCTGAAATCGTACGACAGCTTTATTGAAGTCATCAATCGCACTTTCACACTTGTGTTGTTAACATTGCTGCTGATAGAGTAATGTACAAAAAATAACTTAATGACTGGATGTCGTTTTAAACATTCACAAAAGTTTTACATCTAAAGACATTGATTAGGACATATTAATGAAAATAAATACTATATACAATATACAATAAATACTTAAAATTATGAAATATTTTATTTGTTTACTTGCATGACATGTGACCATTTACCAACATCAGAGAACCATGAAAATGACAACGTGTTGTTAAATTGACATTAACCCTGTAAAGCCCGACATGTGAAATAATGGTCAGAATTATTTTTATTTTTATAATGGAGTAGTTTATTGAACATTTAAACAATCTTTTTGAGTACAAATTAAACCATCAGGCTTTTATGGCTCATATAGTGAGAATAAGGAGGGAAAAAATGCTAAATTTTATTCAGATACTCAAACTGAGCAAAAATATGCAATTTGCTGCAGATGCTGATATTTATATGGACAAAAAGCGATGAAATTCTGATGCTTGTAATGTAAATCAATGGGATCTTTATAGCAGATACTTACATAAAATCGATATAAATATCAATAACTGCCAATATGTCTTAAGATGATATTTAAATACTTAGTTTTATGATCAAAGCTCTGTAGTTGTAATATATAATGCAATGCAATACAATAATGATTGAGAAATTAACAAATAAACCTTCCTGATGATCATATTTGAGACTCATGATATGGATAATCAAGTAAACCGAAGTTGCTTCAGTGTTAATCTTGAAATATTACTAACAATATCAAAGTTATTCTTACATTTACTTTATAAAAACCAAGATTTTACAGCAAAAAGACCCGAGCATAAGGGGGACGTTTTTAAAATTATACTAAAAGGCTTTTTACTTGTTGAAAATCAGACGACAGAAGGAGTGTATTAGATTGTGTGCGACAGGTTTATCAGCAAAGTTTTGATCATGTTGATCATTTAAAAGCCTTAGAGATGTGTGCATCAACCATCATACTGTAGGCTTTATGGGGTTAAAAAAATGATTTAGGTCGAAGGGGTTCGGCTGACACAAAAGTTCAGGAATCCCTGATTTAAATGAGAATAAATGCAACTGTTCCTGGATGTGGAGTGTGTCTCACGCGGTGTGTTTTCTCTTGCAGGTGGGCCCTACAGTGGTCTGGGAGAGCTCATCTATAGAGAGAGCGTTCCGATGCACACGTTTGCCAAGTATCTCTTCACATGCCTCCTACCTCACGATGCCGAACTGGCGTACAAAATTGCACTGAGAGCAATGCGGTGAGTTTCCACGGGCCACACGCGAACCGTCACTTCCACCTACAGTAACACACACACACACACACCCACGACTGGCTCGGTTTCCCCTTCCGTCTCTTGTTTTAATCGCCTTCGCTCACCCAGAGAAGGCAGTTACATCTCCACTGATTCTCGTGTGTGTGTGTGTGTGTATAGGGCGTGAGGTTATCTGGGGCACCGTTTAATCAAAAAGCGCCTTTTGCTTGGAAAACTGCTAAATAATTCATGCCCACTGAAAATGAGTTTTTGAAAAAGTGTGAATAATAAATATGTGTCGTTGAGTCTAATTTGGGCTGCAGAGGTAATGCAGAGCGCTGCTTTCACCACACACACACACACACACTCTCGACCCGCGTGTGTGTTTATGGCCGTTTGTGTATGTGGCAAATCCTGTGTGTGAGTGTGGGAGAGAGTGTGTGAGTGTAAGAGAGCGAGAGTCTGTGTGAGCGTGAGAGAGAGAGTGAGTGTGTGTGTGATAGAGAGAGAGTGAGTGAGTGTGTGTGTGAGAGAGAGTGTGTGAGTGTAAGAGAGCGAGAGTGTGTGTGTGAGTCTGTGTGTGAGAGAGAGAGTGTGTGTGAGCGTGAGAGAGAGAGTGTGTGTGTGTGTGTGTGTGATAGAGAGAGAGTGAATGTGTGTGTGTGTGTGTGTGTGTGAGAGAGAGTGTGAGTGTAAGAGAGCGAGAGTGTGTGCGTGAGTCTGTGTGTGAGAGAGAGAGTGTGTGAGCGTGAGAGAGAGAGTGTGTGTGTGTGTGTGTGATAGAGAGAGAGTGAATGTGTGTGTGTGTGTGTGAGAGAGAGTGTTTGAGTAAGAGAGCGAGAGTGTGTGCGTGAGTCTGTGTGTGAGAGAGAGAGAGTGTGTGAGAGAGAGAGTGAGTGTGTGTGTGAGAGAGTGAGTGTGTGTGTGTGTGTGTGAGAGAGTGAGTGTGTGTGAGTCTGTGTGTGAGCATGAGAGAGAGTGTGAGTGTGTGTGTGAGAGAGAGAGAGATACACAAACAAAACATGAAAAACACATGAAACAAGCTAAATAATATCTGTGTAAATCGTTCATACATCTATTCTTGCGAAAATTGATGTATGAGCGTAAGAGAGAGAGTGTGTGTGTGTGATAGAGAGAGTGTGAGTGTGTGAGAGAGAGATACACACACAAAACACATAAAACACAAGCAAAATAATATCTGTGTAAATCGTTAATACATCTATTCTTGCGAGAATTGATGTATGAGCGTGAGAGAGAGTGTGTGTGTGTGTGATAGAGAGTGTGTGTGTGTGTGTGTGTGTGAGAGAGAGATACACACACAAAACATGAAAAACACATGAAACACAAGCAAAATAATATCTGTGTAAATCGTTCATACATCTATTCTTGTGTAAATTGATGTATGAGCGTGAGAGAGAGTGTGTGTGTGTGTGTGTGTGATAGAGAGAGTGTGAGTCTGTGTGTGTGTGTGTGTGTGGGAGAGATACACACACAAAACACGAAAAACACATGAAACACAAGCAAAACTAATATCTGTGTAAATCGCTATACATCTATTCTTGCGTAAATTGATGTGTGTGTGTGTGTTTCAAAGTTTTATGAATTAACAATACAGAAATCAGTTCTGCTTGTTGCGTTAATTGACGCATTCAATTCATTATTTGTTTCCATCCGAGTTGAATATTTCATATATGCGCAAAATTGTCACTTGGGCAAATTGGTTCAAATGCAAATGAGAGGTAAAAGTGGCAAATTTTAGTCACATGACCTAAAAAAACAATTGTTGATTGATATCTGGTATTTATGCATAATGTTTTTTAATGATTGATTTACATTGCAATTTTGTTTGTTGTGCTTGTGTTTCTTGAACGAGGCCCAATGTGCATCAACACGTCTCCTAACCAGGCGTGATGTCATCGGTTTTCTGTACACACTGGAAGCAAAAACACACAACCACATTTGATGTTTAATATGCAGTTAAGCACAGTGGACTCATGGGATTTCACTGTGAACATCACGCTTTGATCGGATGCTGTTTTATGCTTCTGGTCCAACAGATTTACATCGACATCTAGTCACAGATTTCCTCATATGTTTTATTAATCTTCCTTTTTTGACCAACCTACACACACTCACACACACACACACACACAGAAATCATGTCACCAAATCTGTCTGGTATTGTATTATATTTTGATTGGATTGCGTTTAGCGGGGGATTTTCAGCTCAGGATACACATATAAAGTCAATGGTATCAAACAAAGATCCAGCTATATTTAGCCAGCGCAGGAGCTTCGGCTCAGTATCGACTTTCTCTATAAA
>JARWKJ010000024.1:29573105-29588105 GCA_029959095.1 Rhinichthys osculus
TTAAGATCGCCACGCTCATGGACAGTTTGCCGGACATCACTCTGCTAAAGGTCTCCCTGGAGCTGGGTCTTCAGGTATACACACTTCTCGGTCAGCACACACACTTGCACCCGTTTATGCTCATTTCCTTACATGTTTTCTGTTTCTTTCCTGATGACTCTCAGGTGATGCGCATGACGCTCTCGACGCTGAACTGGCGGCGGCGAGAGATGGTACGATGGCTAGTCACATGTGCCACAGAAGTTGGTAAGTTTGAACTTTCAGTGTTAGCAGATCTTGGACAGCTAAAACAAAAGCAATTATCCAGTCAAGGCTGTACTTTACGGTGATTTTACCACGGTGAGATAGCCAAACAGAGTAAAATAACCATAATCACAGCCATGAGTGACTTACTGGTTTTACCAAATTGCAATCTGATTAAAAAAATACTGTTCAATAAACAATTTATTAATGGTAAAATCTTATTTTTGTATATAGTTTTACATAAAATATTCTTGAAATATCATATATAATAAAATATAATTAAAATATTAGCTTTGTAAAGAACTTCATATGTACACAGAATTTAAATTTATCTACAAAACTAATATAAACTTAAAAATTGGGCCCCATATTTGTGTGTATATAAATGCAGCAGCTGTGCAAAATAGTTATTTTATTTTACTATTAATAAAGTGAATAGTTTATTGAACAGTATTTTTATATATATATATATACATGAATACATACACACATATATATACATGCATACATACACACACACACACACACACATATATATATATATAGGGGTGTCAAATGATTAATCACGATTAATCACATCCAAAATAAAAGGTTTTTTTACATAATATATGTGGGTGCACTGTGTATAATTAATTTGTATATATATATATAAATACACACACATGCATGTATATTTAAGAAAAATATATAATTTATATATAAAATATTTATATTTATATATAATATAAATTATATATAAATCTATATACAGTATACACATATTTCTTAAATATATACAAGCATGTGTGTGTATTTATATATATAAAATAATTATACACAATGCACCCACATATATTATGTAAAAAAAACTTTTATTTTGGATGTGATTAATCACGATTAATCATTTGACAGCCCTAATATATATATGTATATATATATATATATATTATTAAAAAAATTAATAATTAAAATGTTGCAGTTGCTTCAGTAATATGACATTTTAAAAGAACTTAATATTTCATATATATATATATATATATATATATAACTGAACCTAATAAGAATATGTATTAAGGACATAAATAGGGACCATTTTGCATTCTTTAATGACGTTGACTGACATTTGGTGTGTGTCTGCGCAGGGGTCTACGCACTGGACAGCATCATGCAGAGCTGGTTTACGCTCTTCACGCCCACCGAGGCCACGAGCATCGTAGCGACCACCGTCATGTCCAACAGCACCATCGTACGGCTACATCTGGACTGCCATCAGCAGGAGAACCTAGCAAGCAGCGCGCGGACGCTAGCCCTGCAGTGCGCCATGAAGGACCCTCAGAACTGCGCGCTATCGGCGCTAACGCTCTGCGAGAAGGACCACATCGCCTTCGAGACGGCCTACCAGATCGTGTTGGACGCGGCCACTACGGGCATGAGCTACACGCAACTGTTCACCATCGCGCGCTACATGGAGCACCGCGGCTATCCGATGCGCGCGTATAAACTAGCCACGCTAGCGATGGCCCACTTGAACTTGAGCTACAACCAGGACACGCATCCCGCTATTAACGACGTACTGTGGGCTTGTGCGCTTAGCCACTCGCTAGGCAAGAACGAGCTGGCCGCTATCATCCCCCTAGTGGTGAAAAGCGTGAAGTGCGCAACCGTGCTGTCGGACATTTTGCGGCGTTGCACGCTGACGACGCCCGGCATGGTGGCGCTGCATAGCCGTAGGAACTCTGGGAAGTTGATGTCGTTGGATAAAGCCCCGCTAAGACAGCTCTTGGACGCCACGATCGGGGCGTACATAAACACGACGCACTCGCGGCTCACACACATCAGCCCGCGGCACTACAGCGAGTTCATCGAGTTCCTCAGCAAAGCCAGAGAGACTTTCCTCATGGCGCACGACGGACACATCCAGTTCACACAGTTCATAGACAACCTGAAACAGATATACAAAGGCAAAAAGAAACTCATGATGCTCGTGCGAGAGCGGTTCGGCTAGCTTTCGCTTGCCTAGAGACGAGAAAAACATTACGAACCACACCGGTATTATGTGTATAGACTTGCGCAAAAAAAAGAAAACGGGAAAAAAAAGTGGAACGTTGTCATGTTGTTGGAAGTTTGTGTGTTTCCCCTTTTATTTGTGTGAAAGAGTATGTCACAACGTTTGGGTTTACACTGAGTATATGTTGTCCAGTGGCGAAAGTCCACACAGCACTCCAGATCTCTCTGTTTAACATTCACAGCCTCAAAGTGAAGAAGAAAAATGGCTTTAAACCAAACAACACCTCCATCCTAAGTGACAAGTACCTCGTACGGCTTCAGCTTTACTCCTTCCTGAACCAGTCACACGTTACCAGTGTACTAAAGAAGTGTTAGAAACCAGAAAAACAAAAGCACGTCTCCATTTTTAATTTTTTAAATTCCTTTTCAGTTCACCAGGCTAATTGCGTGGCTTTGCAGTGCTGTTTCGTCCAAAAGCATGTCACAAACACACACACACACACACACACGCTTCAACCCCATTTTGATTGCGCTTGTGGAAACTTAGCGACTGTCGACATACATCTCAGGGATTCTCTTTGAAAAAAAGGAAAAAAAAGAAGAAAAAAATGGTCATGAAAGAATGAGAGCATTTTATTGTACTGTATATATGATAGTATATGTCTGAATATTGAAAAAATGTATACGTTAACTAATTTATAAAAAGAATATTCTATGTAATGCAAAATACTTGAAGCTGCAGTACCTTGGTCTGAAATAAAACATATCAGAGGGACTAAACGAAACGCGAGCCTCGGGCTGTGTTCGGAACGGAAGGCTAGCGCGCGCGCGCTGCGCGGGAAACGGAAACGGTAGGCATTATTATTCCACGAGGAACGTTTCTCCTGACGTTGCATGTTTAATTCAGTTCGTCTTTTTCACATTTAATCTGCATTGCACAGTATCATCCGCAGTGCCAGTGCGCTAGCGTGCCTTTCCGAACACGGCCGCGCTGTCGGGGCTTGAATCGGGCAGTGAACCCGTGTGTCGGGTCTCAATGCTAATGCGCGATTCACGATCTGGGTCGAGTTAGCATTGGCGTAGACCCGAGGGCACCAGTGGTTTGGACGGACACCCAGTGAACCAGAGCAGCAAGCCTTAGCATTAAGAATTGGGAATGCAAGAAACGCAGGCCCACGTGCCTCAAAAAACGCCTAGAAATGTAGATCCAACAGTATCGATGTTAACGCAAACATGCCGAGCGATTGGCCTGACGCTCTTGTTTCTTTCCACAATAATCGAGTCACGACGAAACTCCATTTTTATGCACAATAACATGTACATGCCTATCTGCTGACATCTTAACTTTGTGCAAGACAGAAAGTTGCTGTGTAGGTCTGACTGTTCAAATGGTTTTTTTTTTTTGTTTTTTTGTTTTTTACGTTTTGTCGTTCCTATAGGATTCCTCAACGAAACGAAAACAGCCTTCTTTCTTGCCTTGTCTTAACGCTTTAAAATAACCAAACTGGAGTTCTAACTACCAAACTTGTTCGTTAAAAATGAAAGCCAACCAACTTTGGTTACAACTTTACTGTCTTTAATTTTAGCTGAATGGTTCTGTATTCTGTGCTTTAAAAGCAGGTTTCCTATGTTTTTGGTGCAAAAACGTTGTCGAGTGTCCCCTTCCTTAGAGGTTTGTCTGTAGCTCTTTTTATTTTACTTTATTTTGTTCGTTTAGAAACAGAAATATCTTCTTCTTTTTTTTCATTTTATTTATTATACAAGGTAAACGATTGTACTTCTTCACCCGTGTCAACATTCTCATGAAGTTGAATTTAAGATTTGATACACCGATATCAATTTATTTATGTAACTAAATCACTGTTTTATAAACTTGTTAATGATTCAACATTTTTGTTTTAATTAAAATTAGTTTTTTGAGAGGAAGCAAATCATTGAGTCTTTTGTGTGCATGACACTCGTACATTTTACATCACTGATTTTCATCTGTTTGGTGAATAAAAAAAGCATGCAAGATGATGCACAAGTCTAGATAAATGTATTATATATTTAATATATATTATCCATATAGAATATAAAATGGACAAATCACAATAGACACAAATATGGAGCAAAATATACACAAATATTAATTGTATTTAAAAAAAATGGACACAATATATAGAAATATTGAGTAAAATAGTATATTTTATATATTTTTTAATAGTGATATAATGACAAATATACTTTATAATTGAAGATATACATTTCCACACACCATCTTGCATGCATTTTTTCCCCCACCAAACTCATAATGCATTCTGGTATTGCCGAATTCATGAATAATATTTGCAATATCTGAGAAGGCAAAAATAATAGTGCTGCTGACTGCATTTTTGAACATCCTTCACATTGGGAAACTTGTCTAATACTTAAAAGGGTGTCAGCTCACAAGATTTGGAACAGATGCTATATGCTATATTTTAAGGAAAGTCTTAAATATTGTTTATTCAGCAAACCTTTCTGTGCTTATGAATTAGATTGACTTTAGGATTTACAGTTTGGTCATTTCCAGATGCCAGTTCTACAAAGACTCGTCGCTCTTGTCTAAACTAAACAGGAAGTGGACAAACAGACTGCAGTGGGAGATTGAGACACTCGAGTTGCACCTTCACACTTGGAGCGCAACGATAAGGTTGACCACTGTTACACAAGAACAGATCCTCTCACACTCCCCATTGCTTTGGGTGGCGAACTTCCAGGAATTACCAGCCAAGAGCTTCAACCATTGAGATGTCAAGAAGAACCACGTTAAATACTGCAGGAAGAACTCATTCTCACACTGATAAGGTGCTGTGTGTATTTTATTTGTTGTGTTTTGCTAAATTTACGATATGCAGAAAAAGAGTAAATGCCCTGATCTGAAAGGTCCCGGTTTTGGCCTACAAAAATTTTTTTGCGGGTGAAATTCTTCATGTTTCTAGGAATCCATCGGGAATTTCGTGTGCGGGATTAAGATTTCCCAGGTTCATTTGATCACATGAATTTGTCCTACTAAGTCCTCATTTTATGATCTCATCGCTATTTTATACTTTATCCAATGGTATACAATTAATAAGTTATAAAAAATCGACTGTTTAAGTTATCAAGTGACACACTTTTTTCAGTATAGACTAAAATAGTTCAAAATAGTCACCGCAGAACCATTGTCTCTGCGATCAACAAAGTTTTGTTCTCGAATAATTTAAGGTTTTAAACAGAGTCGATGATTCAATGACTTATTTGTAAAGGCTTGCAGAAACCTTAGTAAATGCCCTGATCTTAAAGGTGCCATTTTTTTCCTTTTTAACAAATCGGGTGAGTCAATGATTCAATGACTCATAAAGACTGATTCCGTGACTCATAAAGACTGATTCAATGACTCGTAAAGACTGATTCAATGACACGTAAAGACTGATTCAATGACTCGTAACAATGACTCGTAAAGACTGATTCAATGACTCGTAAAGACTGATTCAATGACTCGTAAAGACTGATTCAATGACTCGTAAAGACTGATTCAATGACTCGTAAAGACTGATTCAATGACACGTAAAGACTGATTCAATGACTCGTAAAGACTGATTCAATGACTCGTAAAGACTGATTCAATGACTCGTAACAATGACTCGTAAAGACTGATTCAATGACTCGTAAAGACTGATTCAATGACTCGTAAAGACTGATTCAATGACACGTAAAGACTGATTCAATAACAGGTAAAGACTGATTCAATCACTCGTAAAGACTGATTCAATGACTCGTAAAGACTGATTCAATGACTCGTAACAATGACTTGTAAAGACGGATTCAATGACTCGTAAAGACTGATTCAATGACTCGTAAAGACTGATTCAATGACTCATAAAGACTGATTCAATGACTCGTAAAGACTGATTCAATGACTCGTAAAGACTGATTCAATGACTCATAAAGACTGATTCATTTACATTTGAATGAATTAATCAATCAACCAATCACTCATTCATTCACACAGTGGATTGTTGCCACCTACTGGCAGTTTTATTTTCATAATGAAAGTATACTTTAATGTCATATTTGTATATTCAATATATACAATGTTTAATGAAACTGTTATCTCTACACAGTACTATTATTTTAACATGGGAAAAAAATACCCTGCCCCTTTTAGCTGGTAAAGCAACAGAAGTGAATAGATAACTGAACAATTATGTTTAAAAATAATGCATATGGATTATTTTCTTGCTTTAGGCTGCAAAAACAACAAAGTTTTGCAGTTTTTCCACTTCTCTTCGTCAGCGGAACGGACAGATGGGACGAAGACCCGTGCTGACCAGCGCTTTTCACTCTCATTTTGTTTCTGAGAGCACAGATGCACAGTCACTCCAAGATGGAGCACTTTGCCCAGACCATCAGCCCCTCAGTACATTTGGAAGAACAAACTGTAATAGCCTCAGCTATAATTCCCATGAAGCATTTTCAGGCCTGTGAGGAGATCTGTTCCTGCCAAAGCGGTGCGGAACAGGAGGCCGGGGGTTCGGGGGAGAAATCCAAGTGCTTGAGTGAAGACAGTGACAAATTCAAGCTTTTCTGTGACTTCAGGCCTGGAAGAACACACTATTGACCACAGACACAGGACGAGGTCTTTAAAGAGGCCGTATTATGCCCTTTATCAAAGTCTTGATGTTGTTTTTTGGCTTGAATGTTGATTATTTTCCTCATATTCTCCATTGTTGCGGCTCCTCTCTTCCCAGTCTGTCAGTAACGCTCTGTTTAGTTCCTGTCTCTATGAAGCCCCTCCTTCTGAAAAGCACACTGTGCTCTGATTGGTCGGCTGGAGCAGTGTGTTGTGATTGGTCGAGTGTGTTTGGGAAATGTCCCGGCCCATACCATAACCACCAGTTTAACACACTACTAACTAACTCAACCAGGCCCCGCCCCTTTATTCTGCGTACGAATTATTTAAATGAGGAATATTGTGACGTGTTCGTTCCCGGAAGAAACTCAAGACTACAATAGAGGCGTTTCAGGAGTTCAGAAACAGTGACACTGATATAGAGAAGAACTTCGCAGAGCTGTTTTATACTCAAACAGCAACATTACACAAAACAGAATAGGGCGTCTTTAAGAAAACCCATGCACTGAAACTCTAGCACTAATGTTAATGTTTGCTTATGTATAGCATAGAATATTAGCTTACTGCATATAGGATGGTGTAAAATAGTATGTGAAACAGTAGTTGTGTCCCAAATGACGCACTATACACTACACACTTATACTATGTGCTCAACCCTGTAGTGTATGAATTGTTGAATCTTTTTGTATTGTATTTCTCTTTGTGTTAGTGAAATGCACTTTTTCTTTTTGGAAATTTCAGTGTGAACACACTACTCAAACTATTTATACTGTAAATATAGTGAATAAGTATGCAAAACGGGACTCATCAAACAGAATAGCCTATGCTTTATTGTTGTCCCATGACTTCACCATGTTGCATGTGTAATTCAACAACATCCAGTTAGAATCTCAGTAATATAATTTCTGATGATTTTTCATTTATTTTGTATTAGGGTTAGGGTAATAATAAATGTGCAATTAACACATTGCATAGTCATACTTCCTACTATTTAAAAAAACAGCAACTGCATATCACATTATATACACTGTTACCAACACAATTAGTTTGTGAAACTTTAAGTTAACAAAGAAACTTTCTGTAAACTTTTAACTTCAAAAACAAGTATGCAAAGGTTTAAGTATGTACTATGTTGCATGTTTAGTTTTGCAAATATCCACACACACACACACACACACACACAAAAATTGTATCCAGTCTTATTTGATGGGGACATATGAGAAATATGAGAAATTTAAATTAGTTTTTATTCAAATCGTAAAATGTGCAAAAATACGTATCCCACTTGATCATATAACAGTTGATATCACGTCTGGTTTATTGATCAAATTAAGAGCATTGCATTATGGGATTTGGCTATAACATAGAGTGATCTGTTTGTATATATTGCATATTTTAGCAAATGTCAAAGGTCATTCCATGCATGCACAAGATCCACATACAAAAATAACATTAGGATGCCATTCTGAGCATTTTTTTAAAAATGCATGCGGCTATAAAGAATTAAGTGGGTTTATTTGAAACCTTTCATTGCTCCTGAGCCACTGATGAAATGTCCTTTTCTCCAGCTCTGAATGGCTGGATAAAGAGATACGGTATCTGTTGAGCGCTGTTCACTTCCTCCTCGGGAGGAAACGCTGGTTGTAAATGTCGTCTGTTGACATGTGTTGCTAACACTGTCGTTTAGTGCTGGGCAGTGGTCAACTTTGATCCTTTATCAGAAGACAACCAGACCCAAACACCCTACAATTACTGCAGAGCCAGCCGGGCCGGACAGAACCTCTCGCAGCCTCAACAGGAAGAACAATCGCTTAAACAATGAACGACTGCAGCCAGGAACACCACAACCTCCTGCCGCACACACACACACACACACACACACTGGAAACTCTCATATGTCCCCATCAAATAAGACTGGATACTAAACTTACTTTTCATCACAGTTAATTAAAACAACTGAACATGCAAAAGACACGAGAGTAGTGTTTTAAATTTGTCACATCCGTGTGTAGTTTGATGTTGCTAATCATTTTATGTTTGTGTGTAGAGTTCCTGCGCATTTTTGGAAGAGTTAAAACAGTTTTGAATGATGTGTTTGCTTTTGCAAGAGATGTCTGATGTTTTGCATGTTGTGTGTTTTGTGTGTATAGTTTCAAGAAATTGAGCCATAGTTTCAGAAAGTGTGTGTAAGCAATTTGAAAAAACTGTAAAACACAAAATCCCTTAAGGACATCATCGTCCAGGAAGTGACATAATTTTGGAGGGAAAACAAGAGTACTAGTAAGTATAAGCAAATGATTTGACTATTTACTGTGATATTTTGTGGTGTTTGTGTTAGGGATGCGCAATATATCAGCCACCATGCCGATATATGTTCATTTTTTAAGTTATCATTATCGGCCCGGTAAGTAAATTTGTCCGATATATTAAAGCCGATAAATAATGTATTATTTCCTTCAGCTGAGACTCTTCAGATGCACACTGTTCAACATGATGGTTTTGAATTGCTTGAAATATGATTGGAATCACTTTAAAACAGGAAAATACAGTTCAGTGCAACATGTCTGTCATATCGGCTACATAAAATTATAATGAGAATATTATAATTGTGTGCTTGGGACATGGATTTTAATGGTGAGACTTTTGTTTTTGTAATCAGGCTCTCAAAAATTACATAAAAAGTTTGGATTTAGATTTATCGGCCAATATATCGGTTATCGGCTTTCAAATATAAAGAATTATCGGTATCGGCCAAATATATATATTTTTCATTTCTGTGCATCTCTAGTTTTTGTCCATCCTTTTTTTTAATCAAAGTTCAGAACTCAGTTTGATACTAACTTCATGATTACATTTAGCTCTTTATTTCCATCTTTTTTTAGTGTCATTTCTGTAAAGTTAAACAATCACGTTCTAATGAATAAAGTTTAAGCAGTGGCACTCACTTTAAACGCTGCCAAATGCTTTAGATTACAAGCATATTCATATTCTAAAAGGCACAGAATTCAGTCAATTCTGAATTAGAGGAATGATCTAACGACATTATTTTGGTCTGAGATCTGCT
Organism: Rhinichthys osculus; assembly: GCA_029959095.1. NCBI lineage: Eukaryota > Metazoa > Chordata > Actinopteri > Cypriniformes > Leuciscidae > Rhinichthys > Rhinichthys osculus. Next base: position 29,583,035 of record JARWKJ010000024.1, read on the forward strand.
GTGTTCCAACAGAAGGCAAACATTCAAGGTTTCATACTGTTGGATCTTCACCACCTGGCCGGATATCTTCGGTGTTGTGCTTTGACAAAAAGAAAATGGAAGGAAAATATTTTTGGGGAAAGAGGTTTGAGATGTTACGCCAGGAGTGTAAAGTATAGAACTGCGGTGGGAGACTGTTCAGAATATTTTAACAGATAATTGATTGATTAGAGCTTGCTTGTTTACAAAAATTTCATAAGAAAAAGATGGGGGGGTTATAAAGTTAGGAGCTGTTTGTTTTCCAAAAATGAAAATTATTCAGTTTATTTATTTGTATTATTTCATTGTAAATTAGTGGCCTTGTCATCATCTGCATGGTACAATCAATTCTGGATGGAATAAATCAAGTAATTTTTTCATCTAAATCCTGTTTTGTTAGGAAATATGTCAAATTATTGAAGTAAAATTAACTGTAAATGCCATTTAATGTTAAAAAACGAAAGCCACCCCGTCAATGACATCATGGTCCAGAAAGTGACATCATTTTGGAGGGAAAACAAGAGTACTAGGTAGTATAAGCAATGGATTTGATTATTTACCGTGATATTTTGTGGTATTAAAATGGATTATAAATGGCATTTAATATTGAGAAAAGGAAAAATGGTCCTAACAGTAAACTATGACCCTTTTTAGGACAAAAAACTCAACTAACATTATAAGCACTCCTCAGGGGGAAAAAAAGTAAAACTACAATGATTTTAAAAAGTGTATGATATGAGTGAGAGCTTCAAACTTTACTTTAACTGCCGAAATGAGCTGGTAAATGCCACTGGTCATAATGTGGGAGCAACAGAACGCACTGACCAATCAATACGCTTCACATTTTATCCAGTCGCCACCCTTTGCTCTTTTGGAAAAAAAAGTATTTCCATATGAGTGCTTTGAAGGCCACCTTTTGAACTTTCACATTCTCAAGATTTTCAGATCTCACTTTTCAATTATGCATGCTTTAACCTTTCATGCTCTCCTGTGCAAATCAGTGTCAGTTCTCTGTAATCTGTTTCTCACACAATTTGAGGGCTTTAAAACTATTCATTGCATTAAATAAAGCTTGAGTAGATAACGCAGACCCGACCACGTATGGCCCCGGTTATCAATCATGAGTGGGCCTACAGAACACAGAGCGTAATATGATCAAACCTGAACCTCGTCCTCCCCGCCGGTGTTTGTGTGTAATCTATTGAAGAGGATAATGTGCTGTTTTACCACACCGTCGCAGTAAAAGCCTGTCGGTGCTCTGAGCATCACAGTCATGTGTAGAAATCCTGTTGGATGAACACGTCAGTTGATTCGATCCGCTGCCTCGCATATCCACAAATAAACAAAACATGAATTTTTTGTGCTATTATTTGGTTGCTAGGGATAGGGCATTGCTAGGTGGTTTATTGTGTTCTAGGTGGATGCTAGGGTGTCAGTTCTTTTGATCATAATACAATGTGGTTGCAAGGTTAAATAGGCCTTATTCAGACTGAGCAGCGCCATGACAGGTATGAAAGCAAGGGTAGCTGTTTTCAATGTAAAAAGCTATAAAAAGCTCCTAGATCACATAATTGTCTGAAGTTTTTTTGCCCATTGAAATTTCCTGGAAAGATATTTCTGCAGGGTTCCGTCAGCAGAACAATTTAAAAACACATTAAATAACAGTACAACCCACTGAATATATATATATATATATATATATATATATATATATATATATATATATATATATATATATATATATATATATATGTAGAGAGAGAGAGAGAGAGAGAGAGAGAGAGAGAGAGAGAGAGAGAGAGAGAGAGAGAGAGGCCTATATCCCTCAAAGTCTCGCCTTCATTCCTTTGAAAATATAAAATGGCGCTGATACCGATGAATACAGATATTCGTTTTATTCATTCATTCACACTGCCTCTCGATAATTGTCTCTTTAATAGTTAGTTTAATAGTTTTTCTAATATAAAAACCCCATTTTTATTACACTATATATCACATCCACCTTTTTTCACGTATAAGTCATTTATAGCCAGTTATTTTAGCTGTATAAACAGCTTACTTCCGCGTTGACAATAAGGTAGATACATCCAAAGCGTTTCAAGTAAATCATATTAACACACATATTAATAATCCCTTCCATGTGTGTGTGTGTTTGTGTGTGTGTGTGTGTGTGTGTGTGTGTGTTGCAGCACGATTTCGTGGGGTCTCGTCACAGCACACTAAATCCCGGGATTTTCGCGGGCCGCGGGAGGTGTGTGAGGGGCGTACGGGATTAAATTAGGCACACCGGGGTTTATGGGAACCGTAAAACAGAGCAGGCAGGGATAGTATAACACACAGCTCACCTGAGCGAGTGTCCTTGAGAGATATAGGATTCCATAATCCCTGCGCCTCCCCCGGGAACGCCGGGAATGCGCCGTGAATTGATGCATCAGGTTTACAGTCCCACTCGCTCACTCCAGTCATGCTATAGATTTGCTGTATGTGCACCTACATGCACACATGGATGACTGACAGGTAAGTAATAGTTATTATATATTATGAGAAGGGGGGGGGGGGTCTGCATTTGCTGGCTTGCTTTATGCAACTTCAAAGACCCTTTTTCCATGTCAGGCATATTTTCCAAAGTTTTCCATGTGGCTTCAGATCGTTGAAAGACACTCAAGTTTTGTTTAAGGCACAGGTTACCAAGTTATTCAAATCTTGTTGTAACGTGTAGTTTTGGTTTAGTTTCATGGTGTTTTAGTGTTCCCTGTTTGACCTATAGTTCCCTATGTGTGTGCCAGTTTGTTCCCATTAATGATTAGTTTCACCTGTGTTTCATTTAGCTCCCTTTGTTTTCCCTGTGTATATAAGCCCTGAGTTTTCCTTAAATTCCTCGTCCAGTATTGGATGTTATGCTAGTTGTTTTGATGTATGCTTGTGTTAGTTAAATGTATTTACTTATTCATTCCATGTCCCGTTCTTCCTTCCTTGGATAATACATAGCAGCCCGTAACATGTTCACTATGGAAGCTAAATCTAATATCCGATAAATCTAAATCCAATTTTTTTTAATAATATTTGAGAGTCTGATTACAAAAACAAAAGTCTCACCATTAAAAGCCATGTCCCAAACACACAATTATAATGATCATTAATGATCACCTTTTTGATTCCAATCATATTTCAAGCAATTCAAAACCATCATGATAAAGGAAATAATCCATTATTTATTGACATTTTTTTTATCGGGTTAATAACGATAATATTAAAAACTAACATATATCGACCGATACTGATATGGTGGCGATATATTGCGCATCCCTATACCATTAACGCATTTGACCGGTCAAATGCATTCTTTCTTTTGCAAATTCTTGCAAATTCCTGCAGAATTATGCAGATTTTCCCCTAAATTTGGTGCATATAAAGCTAAATCTATATCTGGGAATTATTGATACATTTTCTTAAAATGTCTTAAAGGTACAATATGTAAGAATTTAGTAATAAAATATCCAAAAATCACTTGCACAGTGTGATATATTTCCTGCAGTTGTGTACTTACAATATCCCAAAAGTCTCCAAAGATTTTTTATTTCAGAGAAATTCCAATTTTAAATAAGTGGCCGTCCCGGAAAAAAATGTTGCCTGTCAATGACGCAATATCCGCGCTATCCTCGGGTTCGGTTCATACTGCCATAACCACGACGTAACCATGGCGACAGACGTGGACAACTGCGTAGTGCGTAACGTTTAGCGGCAGGCAGTTCTTGTTTCTTTCAAATATAGACCACGGCAAGCAGACTTTGGGACAAACAAGGAGAATTTAAATGAGGATCAATAACACCGTGGCGTTTGTGAGATGCCGAGAGCTAGCGTCCGCGACTAACTTGGACTCGACAGAGCTTCACGAGTCACGACTTGACAGCTTTATTAGACAGGTGAGCTAATGTACATAAAACAAATCAATGTTATAACGTTAGCTCAACATGATGTAATGTTAGAATATGGTCAGTATGTTATTCTAATGTTGATCTAGCTTACTGCTAGTTTTCGTATAGCAAACAAACTAACACGTAGTATAACATTATTACTTGCAACACACATTTAAATGTCGTTTAGTGTGGTAGTGTAACGTTAGACCGAGTGAAGCAGCGCTGCGTTACCTCACACGTTTAATTCGTCTAATAAACTGACCTTAAATGTCCTTATTCCTTTATATCCGCAGGACTCGCGTGTGATATCTGTCTCTTTAGCAATCGCGACCTGCTTCATACCACTTTAATGTTAAAAAACATGAATGTTTGCGCTCATCCATAAACATTATTAGATCCATCAGCTTGACAGCAAGTCCCATCATTCACTTCATCACTGCGTCATCAACCTACGCCTTTGTTATTGTTGGAAACTGCGCCCTCTTGTGGCGAAAAAAACCTACATATTGTGCCTTTAAAACCTTACAATAATTTAATGAAGTATAAGAATGGGTAGTTTATGATAAACGAGGGCTCATATCTGTAAAAAAAGGTGCCCTTTAAGTTCATTAACTTTATTATTGACCCTGCGATCTAAAAATGTCAGCCTCCTCAACCTCCCCATGAGGGGAATTTGTCTGTGGTTGGCAAATTTGACTTTTTTTTTTTTTTTTTTTTTTTTATACAGATCTAGCCTTCCCGTTCTCCCCTGGGTGTTGAGGAAACTTTCAGGCTGATTCGTCTGCTGGTGTTTGAAGCCATCGGGCCCTCGTTCCCATCGCCGGGCTTCAAAGACGATCTCGCCACAGATGCACCGTTAACCTGGAGATTTAAACAAGGTCTTTGCAAGTTCTTCTTATATCTAAAACATCTATCAGCATGTGATACATTGCACCAGGGTATTTGTGACCTTTTCTCTGGAGATGAAAGGCCCATCGCACGCTTTCATCTAAAGTAGCGGCGCTCTCAAGATTTGAAGCCACTGTCGCGTCGTATTTTTGAGTCTCCGGACAGGCGAGTGACGTCCTAACATCTCGACTTTAAAGCCAAATGAAAATGTCACTCATAGGAGCAATTGCTGTCCATAACGTTTCCAT
>JARWKJ010000024.1:29593105-29853105 GCA_029959095.1 Rhinichthys osculus
CAGCTCGTCTCTGCTGATTATTGTGCAGTTTGTTTCTTGAGCTTCTGAAGTGAGGTGTGAGCCACCGAGACAATGAACACCTTCTGTTCCGCTCCACCTGTTCAGTGACAGGCAGCCGAGCAGGTGTGTGTGTGTGTGTGTGTGTGCGTGCGTGTGTGTTGTAGTAAAAATGCAGAGCGGCTCCCAGGTGACAACACACTGACACACACACACACACACACACACACACACACACACTGGCACACTTTTAACATCTCAATTTAACCTCCTTTATGCACAAACTGGAGCATGTTGAAACGAGGGTCTATTCGGTCCGTTCTGTGGTTTAGATGTGACATTGGTGGAGTATATACACAGTACACTACTTCCGTTTGAATAAAAAAAAAAAATATTCATCGTTAAATTTATTAAAAGTGACAGTAAAGACATTTTATAATGTTACAAAAGATTATATATCAAATAAATGCTGTTCTTTTGAGCTTTCTATTCATCAAAGAATCCTGAAAATAAAGTGTTTCAGTTTCCACTCAAATATGAACTGTTTTCAACATTGATAATAATCATAAATGTTTCTTGAGCATCAAATCATCATATTAGAGTGATTTCTGAAGGATCATGTGACTCTGAAAACTGGAGTAATGATGCTGTACTTGTTTTGTACAGGAAAACAGAGGAAGAACATCATTTTTTACAGTGTTTAAACATGTTTAGTTTCACTACTTCAAGTTCATACTTAAGTAGGTTTAAGAATATAAGCTTATAAGTAAACTTTATGTAATATTTATACTAATATAGTACTTCTAAGTGTACAATTTCAATACTACTTGGTACTATTGGCCCACTTTTTAGTGTATAAAAGTCTTCTTTTAACTGTAGTACACCTTGAGCACACAACTAGTTTACAACTGTTTTTTTGTTTGTACTGCAACTATACAAGTGAACTTACAGGTATACTGATAGTTTATGAAAGTAAGTACACTCTCAGTAACTACTTGTTTAGGATAGTTTTCTTTATGTGAACATGACATCATACTTATAGTTTACTATTTATTATTTTTGCACTTTAAGTATACTACTTTTTTTTAAGTCCCCGTGTAGTCAATCATTTTATCCCTTAAAACTCATATTTGATCACCAAAGTAACATATTCAAACATTTTTTTCTTAAAAAAAATGTCTTTATGCCTTACAATATCTTGAATGTAACTCGACACCCTTGCCTCATTTAGTATTCGCGGTTCTATGAATATGCAAATGAGCCCCGCCTCCACTCACTCACTCAGCTCAGAGATCCACTGGTTGACGATCACACGTTGATCTGATTGGTTACAAGGTCGTTTGTGACGTCAGAAACACCAGCGATTTCAAACCGTGTTTTTGAGGCCCTGTCCACACGGACACGGGTATTTTTATAACCGTGACTTTTTTTACGCGGTTCGGCCGTTCGTCCACACGAAAACGCACTGAAACCGAACATTTTTGAAAACCCCTGCCAGGGTGAGGATTTTCAGAAACGCCGGTTACAGTGTTGTCGTGTAGACAGTGAAACCGGGGTTTTTGCCTTGCGACGTCAGAGTGTGCGCCGTTATCAGCTGTGTTTGACATCAGATTTGCGCTTCTGATTGGCCAACGTGGCTTTACGGTTAAGGTTTATATCGCCGCCTGCTGGCGTGGCATGCTCTTGACCGCGCTTGATTGCGTGTTTTTACGTTTTCATGTAGACGGAGACCGAGCATGTGTGGACGGGATTTTTTTTAAAAACGCTGTAGGAAAAACTCCGGTTATAAAAATACCCGTGTCCGTGTGGACATGGCCTTAGACTGTCTTTGGTTCACTGCAGTTTTAAGCAGAAAATACTCAGCAATGCTGTCGACTTATGAACTTACACATGGTGTGTCTTAAAGCACATTAAAAACACCATATAGACATATAAACAACATTAAAAACTTGATTTTCACCACTTTAATTATACTTTTAAATATATCTCCATCAAAAGATTGAGAACAAGTATAGGCCAAAGACTATTTTTCTGTCAGTAAAGTAGGCTATACTTTTGAGAATTAAATAAAAAGTAGACACTTTTTGCACACTTTACTTTTTGCAAGGGCAACTTAAGTAGTTGGTTTAAAAGTGAAACTGACTGTAGAAGAAGACGGTTCCTGTTAATGCAAAGCATACTTGCATTGCTTTATGAATTCTGATGCATGAATAGAGTTCACGGCTGGGGTCCAAGCTCATTTTCTCCTGCTTTTGGAAGTATTACAGATTCTGTGGATTTTCATCTTTCAATTGCTCAATCTCCAACGCCGCAGGAAGAAAAGCTTCCTGATTAAAATCGCAGTCAGTGTGTTGTTTGACGGCTTTTCACTGTAATTTTATGACGTGACCCCTCCTGCTAAGTGAGCTATTAGCGCCTAACTGTCCATTTAATACACATAACCAGCGCAGCAGCTCGCAGAAAGCTTCATTAAGAAAGCATGTTTGGGTTAGCAAAAACACTACGCAGATATAAAGAGAGAAGTAATTACTGGAAATTAGCTGAACATCTGCTTGTGGTTTTGGGTTACCCTGAGATTAATTAAATGAAATATGGATATTTCTGGTGTGTGTTTGTTCATCAGGCAGTGTGGCCACATTGAAATGCTGAGATCAAATGAGATTTTGAAGCTCTTGCTGTTTTGGCGAACCGTCTCACAACGAAGTGAATCTCCACAGATTTAACCAGTGCAGATTTGTGATGAAATTGGGTTTTAAACGTCTAAAGGTTAGCTGTAGAATGGGGTTTGAATTAATTAAACACAATATAAACAACAAGTACAGTAGAGGACAACAAATATGTTTGTTTTTAATGACCCTACATCCATCAAAATATGAGGAAAATATTTTGTTTTTTAAATATGTTATGCAGGTGAAACTCGAAAACTTAGAATATGGTGCAAAAGTTCATTTATTTCAGTAATTCAACTTAAAAGGTGAAACTAATATATTATATAGACTCATTACATGCAAAGTGAGATATTTCAAGCCTTTATTTGTTATAATTTAGCTGATTATGGCTTACAGATATGAAAACCTTTCACAATATAATATTCTAATTTTGAATTTGGGGTTTTCATATCTGTAAGCCATAATCATCACATTTATAACAAATAAAGGCTTGAAATATCTCACTTTGCATGTAATGAGTCTATATAATATATTAGTTTCACCTTTTAAGTTGAGTTACTGAAATAAATGAACTTTTGCACTATAATCAAATTTTTCGAGTTTTACCCGTATATGAGGGAAGAACAAAACACTAAACTTGATTATCTGACAAAATAATAATAAAATAAATATTTTTTTGTCCCAGACAAGCGTTAAAGGTACAATATGTAGGATTTTCCGCTACCAGGGGTCGCTAACCTCTTACAATAACAAAGGCGGATATTAATAACGTATATTCTGCAGTAAGCGAAATTATGGATCTTGTCGTCAAGCTGATGGATCTTTTATGGATGAGTGAATAGATTGATGTTTTTAACATGACTGTGGTGTGAAGCAGGGCGCGATTGCTAGACGTATAACGTTACCAGCGCCACACGCAACGCGAGTCCCGCGGATATAAAGGAATAAGGACATTTCTTTCAACCGAACTACACGCAAGTGCTGAATTAATACTCACACAGGTCCGTTTATTAGAGGAATTAAACTTGAGGTAACGCAGCGCTGCTTCACTTGCTCTAACAGTTACACTATCACACTAAACGCCATTTGAGTGTGTTGAATGTTGTTTGTTAGGTTGTGTGTTGGCTGTATGAGACTAGCAGTGAGCTAGATCAACATTAGAATAACATACAGATCATATTCTAACTTTTCATCATGTTGAACTACATAACATTGATTAGTTTTATGTACATTTGCTCACCTGTCTAATAAAGTACATGCAACACTCGCGTCTCTGTCGAGTCGAAGTTAGTCGCGGACGTGGAGCTCTCGGCATCTCGAAAGATGTTGATCTTCGTTCTAGTCCTCTTTTTGTCTCAAAGTCTGCTTGCCATGCTCCATAATGTATGAACAAAACAACAACAGCGTGAGCGCGCCGCTAGGCATAACGGGCCCAGTTGTCAACGTCTGTCGCCAGTCGGTTGTCAAACCTGGCGGAAACCGAGGCTAACGCGGATATGACGTCATTGACTGGCGACTCCTCACCCCTGCTCACACGCCCCCTTTCCTTGGTTAAAATCGCAATTTTCTCACCATTTACATTTATTGTATGTAATCAACTAAACAAAATATATAACATTGGCCTAGTGGTTTTTGGATATTTTACTGCAAAAATCCTACATATTGTACCTTTAATGTCGAGCCCTGCATTAAGTTTATTTTCTTGCATGGCCAAATATGTTTTGTGATGACCCAAGTAATTTTCCTTTTCAAGTAAATGCATTTTGATTTAATGGAAAATGGAAAATAACAAGCGAGAATCATTCGCACACATGAATGATGTGTTTCCTGCTCTGATTCTCATTAAGCTCTTCACATCTCGTCAGGATGAACCTTTAGAAACCAGAAAGATCCGCTTGCTCTTCGGAAACAGAATTGCCTCCCTCCACTCCTGTGTCAGTTGTCTCTTTTTCTTTGTGTCATCTGTGCAAAGTCTACCAGTTGTCATGGCATTGTGTTTCAAGTGTCTATCATCCGTTCCTCTGAGAGAGAAATGTGCAGCATTCCCGACAGTTCTGGCCGGAGAATATACAGTGATAAACACTGTGACATTTCCATAATAAGCTATACGGTAATGACTGGATAAACTATAACAGGAGTTTGTGATGTCAGTAGGAAATGAGAGGCAAAGTGCACGCGCTTTGAAATAAATGCATGTGGCGATGGAGGAGGTGGAGCTCTTTTCCACCAGCCATCATCCCAGATAATAAGCAGGGAGGTTGGCCCAGCGGTGGGGCTGTCACACACACACACACACACACACACACAGGTCCCAGTGGCGCTGATGGAGCCATCAGCTGCTGGCGTGACAGGTGCCCCCTCGTCCCCGCGCAGAGGTGATCATTTTCTGCCGCTGCATAATGGACCATTGTTCCACACACACACACACACACACACACACACACACACACACACACCCCCTCCGTTGTTTCGCTCACACACTCTCTTTGTCTCTTGCTGCCTTTAAGTCACGTCGGAATTATTGTATTTGCGAGCGCACCAAAATAACATACAGTCAAACCAAAAATTATTATTTTTCACTAGTGTGTGCAGGACACTATAGTTCATTTATGTAAGTGAGGAGAGCAAAATAAAGTAAACTGTGACATATTATAGTCAAATATTCTTCATACAGTGACTAACAGTAACATTTATAAAAGTCTGGGTCTGGGACCAAAAATTATGTTTGTTCAAGTGTGTTTTCTGTAATTGCTAATGCTCTTTTTACACACACACTGAACAACATGAAGCATTGCTTGGTCACTGGTTGAGCTAAACTGGTATTATCTAATTGTGTAGTTAAATTTAACAGCTGACAGATATTCAACATAATTCATTTGTGAGAGTCTAACAGAAGGACGGACAAAACCAGTCAAATATCCACTGAGTTCTGCTCATATTTTATTACCGTTATCTAAACTATAGCGAATAAACTGTGATAGTGTGAGAAATGTTGAAGGAGTCTGAATAAGTTTTGGTTTGACTGTAATTACCAGTGGGAAACTTGAGACTGCATTCGAGTGCAACTCTGCTTATGAATTGGGGTTTTCCGTTAGCATTCTCGCTCATCTCAACACAGTGTGTGTGTCTCAATCTCCCGACGTCGTGAGGAAGTACAGTAGTGGCCAAAATTTACATCTTCATCCTTTATTCAGATATTATTAAAAATGTCAAAGATTCTGTAAGCATATTGTGCAGTTGTGCTTGAGTCGCTTTTTATTTGTGATGAAACATAACAAATTGTGCGACATTATTTTTGGCCAGACTGTCATACAAAAAAATTATTAACACGTGCAAAAACAAGAGAAATTCAACTAAATATTTTTTAAACACTTTATGTTGTTGTCAATTTTTTTTGGCATAGTAAAATAAAACCTGTAGCTGTTTGCCTTTTTTTAAGGGATGCACCGATATGAAAATTTTGGCCGATACGATAACCGATCATTCTTTTATATTTGAAAGCCGATAACTGATATATTAGCCAATAAATCGAATATAAAGATAATAAATTCTTCGTTTACGAGGATAAGTCAGATCATTGGCAGAGGTATTTGTACACCATTGAGGACATATTTATGAATACAAATATTGATTTTAGATAATAAAATACTTAAAAAAGTACACATTGTCCCTTTAAGTGATTCCAATCATATTTCAAGCAATTCAAAACCATCATGTTGAACAGTGCGCTTCTGAAGAGTCTCAGCTGAAGGAAATAATACATTATTTATCGGCTTTAATGTATCGGACAAATTTAACTAGATATAAAAATTGTATATATAAATATATACACACTGTATATATAGAGACAACAAATGGTCAAGGAATTAATACATTAATAAATATATATACAGTACATATATATATATATGTATTAAAGGGGTGATGAACTGAGAAATCACATTTTCCTGAGCTTTTGACATCTAAGAGGTCATCAAATTATAAGAATATCCTGTAAGTTTCAGAACTGAAAACGTCCTTGTTAGTCCAATAAAAGCTTTTATTGACACCAGGCTCAGCAAACGACTCGTTTTTCAAAGTGGGGAACTATGACGACAAAGAGGATAAAACACCACCCCCGCAGAAGAAGATCAACGCCTTCTTCAACACGGCCGGTTTAGCCCCGCCCACCGATTCGCGCATTACACCAAACTCATTATAATATGCAAAACTGTTATCCACTCACAGCGGTGGGCGTTTACTTCCAGCTCTTCAGTGCGAGACGCCCATAAAAACCGAGCGTTTTTGAGCTAGGCTCAAAACTAGGGTAAAAATAGCCTATTACTTATTCATTTTGATGTTTTTGAATGTAAAAACCAAGCGAATGTCATAAGTTGACCTCAGATAACAATATAAAACAATTTAAAAAGCCAGTTCATGACCCCTTTAATTCATTCCTTGACCATTTGTTGTCTGTTTTTGTGAATCTGTGTCGGTCTTTGACTTGAGTTTCTTTTGTCTGTCTGTCATTAAAATTTTGTGTTCTGTTGTTTTTGAAAGTCTTTTATCGTACTGTGTAAATAAACTGCATAAACTCTCGTAATCTCGCCTTGCTGAGTCTCGTGTTACAGAACATAAACAAACCCAAACCCGTTTCACTTGCTGCCTTCAGTCATCTCGTTCTAATGTGCAACTAATTTGGATTTTGTTGCATAGCTCTAACATACAGAAAAATATTAATTCATATTTCATAAAGTCGGCATGTAGCGGAAGTTACGCTAGTTGTGCTTCCCTATTGTGTCGTATATCAGAGTGAAACGCTTTGGAACAAGAACAAATGTGGGCGGGGCTTGACTTTGTCTGTGAGGAATTGATTGGATCGTTGTGGTTTGCTATTGGCTGATCTCATGTGAGTGACAGGTTATAGCCCCGCCCACATCATCAGAGAGGAGAAGAGAAATTCTCTATACATTATATATAATTCTATATTATACATTTGATATTTTGAACATGTGAAACACACAATAACAATAAAAACTAAATAACAAAAACAAACAAGTACTTATCAAAAAAAAAAAAAAATGTAAAAAAAAAGAAAGCAATATTAACTTATACATGTCCGAAAATGAGTAGGAAGAAGCATTAGCTTATTTAATCCCCTTCTCAACACGTGTTAATAACCATCCGGTGGCCGATCGTCTTAATCTATTTATCTCCACACACAGGTAAATGTTATTTATTTATGTATTTCTCGATCTTTATATCCACCATAAATAATAAACAATGTAAAAAATGTATTTATAAACCTAGTCGGTGACCTTCTTCATCCTCATACCTTGTGAACACCGTACCGCTTTTTGAACTGAGTTACAATATCCCATAAAAAACAAGAATTGTGTATTTTGATTTGATAATGTCTTTAATATTAATATCATCACATTGTAATCACGAATCCTGACCTCATAATAATGACGTGAAGGCATCTCTCATCGCCCTGTTTCTCAAGCAGCCGCTCTGTTAGGACCGTCTGAAGATGTTCGCTAGCGTAATGCTGAACATAAAGCACAGGTGACGCTGGATCTCCTCGGCTCGCAGGAGCACACAAGCTCTCAGCCGTTCTCATGTCAGGTGAATAGATGAAGCAATTTGTGTGGGTGTGAAGGTGCTCTGAAAGAAGGAGAGACAGGCGGGTATGAAGGTGATGTGATGGTCCGGGTGAGACTGACGCTTCCCTCGGGAGAGGCGGATCACAGGGAGTCCACAGGGGACCGGATCTGGAGATGTGTCAGGATTCTGGCTCTCGCTCCAAACCCTTCATCAGGATCTCTGTGCCGATCCTCCATCATCTGCGAGAGGGAATATGAGCATGTCAGAGCCTTCTGAAATCTATTTCTGCGTTTTCTCTCCCTTTAATTTATCTATAATATAGTTTCACATTTGCTATCTGAAAAAAAAAAACCTTTTTTAAAAAACTTGCATGGAATAACACAAAAGACACAAAAGAAACTCAAAGACCAACACAGATACACAAAAGCAGACAACGAAGGGTCAATGAATAAATACATAAAAAAAAATATATATATACATACTTATTTATATTTTGACAATAACAAAATTAATGAAAACTAAAATGATTCAAAATGATGGTGATTATTTTTTTTATTTTTTTAGAGAGTAAGCTAATTACAATATTTATATAGTGCCAGAAAACACAATTTAATCTCATAAATAGTTCAATTTGAACCGTCTTGAAAATAAAAAGTCATCATTATCCTTAAAATAACTACAGTTTATATCTTTATTAATATTTATGTCGCTTGCAAACTAACATCTACCAGCTGCTAACCAGATTACGTATTTTTATTTTTATTATAAGATCATGTCTTGTATTTTGAAGACTCGTTTTGTTTTTGATACTTGTTTTTGGTAACACGTTACAATGAGGTTCATTAGTTAACATTACTTTAATACCATGAACTAAGAATGAGCAATACTTCTTACAGCATTTATTAATCTTATTTCATATGAATTTCAACATTTACTAATACATTATTAAAATCAAAGGTTGTTAACATTAGTTAATGCACTGTGAACTAACATGAACGCACAATTAATATGTTTATTTTTATTAACTAACATTGACAAAGATTAATAAATACTGTAACAAATGTATTGTTAATTGTAAGTTCATGTTTGTTAATACATCAACTAATGTTAACTAATGGACCTTATTATAAAGTGTTTTTTATAGATGGTCTATTGCTTAACCTTAACTGTCACGATCCCGTACACGGGATATCTAACTTTACTTCGCTATATTACTATTAAATCCTAATCTAATTATGACAAACTATATATCGTTGGAAAGGTCTAAGACTCCTAAATAGATATTTTAGCGCTGTTATTTTCTTACAAATTATGTTTGAACAGTAATATATGAATTTATGACAAGAGTGCGCTTCAAAAAATTGACGTCATTACAGGAGTTTCGGACCTTTGTCACAAAAAGTCGACCCTCACACTTTTTATAATTGAAACTTTGGTTTTTAATGCTAAAAGTTCATAATAAAACATAATCTAGTATCTGTCAATAAAAAAAGATAAAATTATATTTTAAAAAGTAAAGTAAGAAGTCCTCTAAAAAGTATAATATTTATTATATATATATATAAATATTTTTTATTATTATTATTATATCACATATTTTAGTAGTTATCATAAATTAGGTATCATTTGAAAGCTTACGAACTCAGAATTCATCCTGTGAAAACCGTTTCGAAATTGGATGTTGCGTTACCATAGAAACGGTTTTTTTTATTAGGCCCCTCCCCTTTTGGGCATCATCTTTCATAATATATTATCAAAACCTTTTCTAATATAGACAAAACACATATTGTCAGAAAGGTCTGAGTCTCAAGGTTCCATATTTAGTGACAGAAGTGATATTTGGATAGAAATTTATGAATTTGTTACAGCAGATTGCATACAATTAAATTCAATGGAATGCAATGGCAGCCGGTGGGTATTTTTGGTACTACGCCTAAACAAAATCTCATGGGAACTTCAATTTTTGTGATATCAACTTGAAATTTGGAACACAACTTGGTTAGATATATAGCTTTCATTTTATAGTAATTTTATATTAAAAAATATTATGTAAAATATTTATTTTATATTAAAAATAATATATTAATAAAGTATATTTGATTTACTGTCAATTATAACTTCCATAACTTTTTCATACTTTAATTTATTGAAGTGGTTTCACTTCAGTAATAATCTGCTGATTGTTTTCTTTAAAACAAGACCAAATTTAGGTCTGTATTCCAAAGCATTTTTGAATTACAACCATTTAAGTTTGTATTCTGCATTTTAATGTCAATTATCAAAAGGGAGGGGGGGGGGGGGGGGGGGGGTGACAGTTAAGGGGTTAAAAAGCTGGTGATTCAGATTGTGACTTTAAATGTTAGTAAATTCATTGCATTTTCTATGACTGGAAGCAGAAGAGTCAGAAAAGTGGACGTGTCTCGTTTCAGACTCGATCCTCTCTCCTGAAGGTCGACTGGAGATGCTCATCTCTCCATCACCGACTGCATGTTGTGTCCCTCGTCGTAGAGTATTCATTTGCTGAAGAGTCTCACGTACCTGGAATTGGTGAGAGCGTCACTTCTTCAGCTCTCTCTCTCTCACCCTGCACTTTATTACACTGAAACGCTTCTGACCCTGGTTATAATTCCCATTCTATTTCAAGGAGAGCATCGCAATAAAGCACAAATCTAGGGGGTGGGAGTGAAATCCAATGGGGTCCTGTGGATTGTGAATGTCAGAGCGAGCAAACAGAGGGGGATGGGCTGGAGAAGAAAGAGGGAAAAGCGCACGAACAGAGAAAGGGAGAGTGTGCGATGCTTACTGTGAATATTTTCGCGCCTCTTGTGTTCTGTCTGTTATTATCGCGGCGTTTGACTCGCCTCTCGACGTGTCAGTCCCGACTTCAAAAGAATCCAGGCTCCAGCCTTCCCCCCCTTATACATGCTTCGGCATCGCTTCTGGGATCGAATTAGGGCAAATCCATTATACTGTTGCCATGGAGACCAAGGCACAAATGCTGATAAAGTGTGTGCGCACATGCATTTTCTTTTTTATCTCTCGCCCAAATAGGCTCGATGAAACAGACTGCATGCATGCATGACACACACCGACAGCAAAACTCCCTGTGTTTTCCATGAAAGGTCTGACTCCGATTCGGGAATGCTTAAGTAGTGCTGAACTTACCCTTACTGTTATTTGTGCTACACATGTGATCATTTGTTAACAAACAAGTATTCATTACTTCAATGAGCTCATTGTTTAATTTTTTCTCTAGCTGATTTTGTATATGCACATTTCTGAAATGCATAACTTAGACAGTTTCCTCTGATAACAGATCACTCTAAATTGTAATACGGACTCATGCATTTTCTTTAAATGCTGCTTTGAAATGATGTGTATTTTGAAAGCGCTATGCAATTAAACGTGAATTGAATTGATCTATCACTAGCGCCAATTAAGGGAAGGTTGGGAGCAGCCACAAATAATCTGTCACTTTGATTGGGCGGCTACAAACGCCAGAGATAGTTATCATTACAAAAACAAGAGCATGTTCAATGAGACGGAGGGATAAATCACGCCGCGTCTGACGGGAGCGAAGGCACCGGGGGTCGAGCGATAGGCGCTGTGTCACCTGAATATAAAAACACATGCAGTACAGATGCTAACAATGCCGCCTTTAAAGGGATAGTTTAGCCAAAAATGAAGATATTGTCATTGTTTACTTGCCATTGCATATGATAAAGCTGATTTGCACTAGTGTTCAATTGGTTTTGCTAAGAAATGCACAGATGTATCGGCCAATAATCGGTATCGGCCGATTAAAGCTATAGATATACAATAACGGTGCTTTATTCATTTATATTTATTTATACACTCCACTTTATTCCTATGGGTGACGTCAAGCGACTTTAACGCGCCAGCAAAGCATCCTGGGAAGGCGGCGCTGCATTTTGAAAAATGCTGCGTATCAAAAAAGCTGGCCGACGCCCATCTTTATGCAAATGAATCCGTTGAACGTGACGCATCCATCCAATAGAAGTAGAGCACATGGAGACTGGGGAAGTCTCTCGCGGGTCCCATTTGTTCCATAGACCATAAAAGAAATGGACACAGCGACCCCATAGGCCCTGTCCCAAATGGCGCACTTCATGCGGACTTTCGGTCTCGTGGACTTAAATTGCGCGTGCTCGCCGAGTCCGTAGGCCGTCCCATTTAGCATTTTAGCGCTCTGAAGTGTGCTCAGCAGCGCCCCCTGTGTACCCTTGAAGCGCTCTTCCGCGAAGCCCGCATAGATGGAGGCTCCATGCACTTTAACTACCCAGGAATCCTTGCGAAAGGCCAATCAGATAACGGATGGGAGGAGATTTCGCTCACGGACAAGTGGTAACATGGCTGAGAAGAAAATATTTAAGTGTAATTATCATTACGGTTTTTATGACAAGTTTAAACAAACATTATGATCATCTGACCAGTGGTTGATGTCTCAAACATAGGCTAATAATAGCGAGCTGAATAATACGATCGCATTATGATTCATTAAATAAATAGAACAGAATGTCAGGGCTTTACTGAGTCATATGTAAACACAACAACAATAGGCACCATATTTCCCCGAACCTGTAGCTCCTGTCCATAACAACAACCAGACCGTCTTCCTGTTTCCGGCGTGACGATCGAGTCTGTCCCAAAAATACCTCTCAATGCGCCCTCGCGGACTAAGGGCCCTATAGGTCTGCACTACATTACGTCACCGAAGTATGGACTCTGAGGAAGTCCACAAGTCCGGAGTATGCCATTTGGGACAGGGCCTATGACTTCAACGGAGAAAGTGAAGCCAATTAGAAGCATCTCTTCCTGATGGCTGAGCGACTGCACAGACTCACACTGAGCTTGACGACGGAGATGTGGCGTGAGCCTGTCTGACAGACGTCTTCTAGTCGCTGTGCCGAGAGGAATCTGAATCATTCCCTTCTGGATCTCACAGAGCCGGAGAGCGAGAGTAGAGCTGTCCATGAGCAGCAGGAGCAACTTTATGAGTCTCTATGGGCTTCTCCCTCCACTTTATGTCTCCGTCCCCTCGATTGACATGAGCTTCTCCTCCTGTCTATACGGTAATTTCTCTACTGTGCGACAGAGAGTCGCGTGTTATGACGCAATCGTTAGCATATTTTTACAAAAACTGCTTCTATAGGCCATAACGCAAGATACAAGGTAATGGAGACTTATACATTGTCGTGTTTCTTTAAAAATAAACAATGGACAAATGGAGTCTTTAAACGCCTCAGATGTAAAGTTATTCGCTGTCAAAGTGACGGCTGGTGGATTACACCAAATGCCACTCGGCCGCCATCTTGGCAACGCCTCCGCGCAGCTATTTGGACTAACAAGACCAGGCTCCTATCTAAATGAATGAGCAGAGAGTCAGAACTGCACTTTCACTGGTCACCGGGACATAAAAACTGCTTGTATAGAAACAGCAGTAAAATATGATAAAAATCGCTGAAAAAGTTTGATGACTTTGCCCCAAAAATAAGGTTTAAAAGGCCTTTTTCCCCACAGGTTATACGTTTACTACGCATGCGCAAGGGTTCTCGTCTCCGCTGTCGCAAACCTCAACTGTGCGTCAGTGGAACCAGACGATAGGCTTACATGTTTCCCGGCTTGACTGTTAAAAGCAGACGATTGGCTTTCCAGCGGGAGGGGCGGGGCATGTGCAGACAACCGCCATCTTTGGCGTTACGGGTTTTTCCGACATAGTTGTATTGATGATTGAGGAAGTGGCATGTCTCTATATAAATTGTGTCTGATTACACCCTTGATTTGTTCTAGACGTCCTACTACAAAAACCACGCCCATAGCGGTAAACTTGAGGAACGCTCATCAACGTAAAAATGTGGGGAGGCGTCGTGACACCACGCGACAGTCGTGTCGCAAAAGTGGATCCGTACCGTAAAACACAGCTGTTGACAATCAGAATCAAGGACTGGAACTAACCGTTTTATAAGAGTAAATAAAACATGACATGAAATACAATCCCTGTACTTTATTTTTTGGTCGTTGCAACAAGAAGTTATCGCGTTCACATCTGTCGGGTTCCAGTCCCGAGATATTCAACTCCGTGATAAAGTTTTTGGGGGATTTCTAGGAGTAGTATTACTTGTGCTATATTAGAGTACACGTTTTTTTTATCACTCTTGATTTCTCTTAAGTTTGCTTCTCAAGTAAAGGAGAATGTAAAATCATAAAAAAAAAAAAAAATTAAGAATGTTTGGATGTTTGGGTTACAATTTATTTTAAGGTGTCATTCTTAATTATTCAGGTGAAACTCGAAAAATTTTAATGTCGTGCAAAAGTTCATTTATTTCAGTAATTCAACTTAAAAGGTGAAACTAATATATTATATAGACTCATTACATGCAAAGTGAGATATTTCAAGCCTTTATTTGTTATAATTGGTTATAATTTTGATGATTATGAACAATATTCTAATTTTGACTTTGGGGTTTTCATAAGCTGTAATCCATAATCATCAAAATTATAACAAATAAAGGCTTGAAATATCTCACTTTGCATGTAATGAGTCTATATAATATATTAGTTTCACCTTTTAAGTTGAATTACTGAAATAAATGAACTTTTGCACCATATTCAAATTTTTCGAGTTTCACCTGTACATTTAAGTAATATTAGTAAACAAAATGTACTTACTATAGGGTTAGGGTAGGATTAGGATTCGGTTGAGGGTTAGTTGCATGTAATTATGCATAATTTACTGTTATTACTTACTGTACATGTAAGAACATATGTAACAAGGACACAGTAAAATAAAGTGTTACCGATATTGTACTGGAAAACCAGACAAAAAATACTGAGTAGTCACTTTTCACAAAAGGACAGACGTGTGAATGAGATTTGTTCACTTAAAATGTTCGTTTGATATTCTTTAGAGATGTGCTTGAGCAGTTTTTTATAGGCAAGAACGATTCTGCGCACACAGCATCTGCGGGCCGCTCTGTAATCCATGCGACCTTTCTTTGTGTTCAAGCCGTACAGTAAGTCAATACTCTCTTTCTGCCAGCACAATCTTTAAACTCTTTTATTTTATGCAGACAAGCAGAATTCCACATTAGCTTATTTCCAGGGGGCGCCGTTGGAAGTCGTGGAAGCACCTCTAGCCATGTCATTATAATATATTATACACAAATTTGCCTCAGATCACTTTCATCCCGGGCAAATGGCTGCGGAGAGACGGAGAAATGAGAGTAAAGGGAGGCAACAGCGCGGCCGTGCGCCACCATTCAACAGAATCCAATTTACAGAGGCAATGAGGGATATGACACATAATGTATACTAATTTCACATCAGGCTAATATAAGCCCAAACATGCTCCTCTTTACAGAACACGCATGCATAAACGTCCCCGGCCTCATCCGACGCTCAGAAAGCTAAAATGCTACAACGCCACAGCTTGACACTTTATGAAAATGCTTTATGAGAGTAATTGCTGACTTTTATTTCCTCAAACTAAATAGAATTAAGCAATAACACGACGTCAAATGTGATTCACGCATATTGAAAGTTGAAGACATGTCGCACTAGATTTAATATCAATGACCCCAGTGGCACTGCTTCTTATAAATTTGAATATGTGGAAGTATGAATATTTGAGAGCTACTTCTTGAGATTAAAATCTGTTACTGGAATATTGTGCATGAGACATTTGCATTTTTAGAGATTGTCCGTCCCTGGTTATTATAGTTGCGTTTCCATTACAGATTTGCGCAAAACTTTTGCAAAATATTCTAAATGTTGATAAAAACGATTGCGAAATGACGGCGTTTCTGATGTTATGCAACTAAAACATGATTTTTTCCTCTCGCGATGTCATTCCCAAAATCATGGCGACTGATCTTGGTAGGTTTATGTATATCTCAGTCACCACACTAGACATTATTTTAATTCAACCATTAAAGGGATAGTTCACCCCAAAATGAAAACTCTGTCAGTAATTACTCTCCCTCATGTTGTTCAACCCCGTAAGACTTTCGTTCATCTTCGGAACACAAATTAAGATATTTTTGATATATACACATCACACACATGACCAGCGTCGGCCAATAGTGAGCCTGTGTGTGACGTACACCAGAAGCGCTGCGCTGTTACACTACGAGAACTCACTCGAGGCCCACAGAGAAGGAAATTAGTTGAATAAAGTCGTTATTTTTGTGTGTTTTTTGCGCACAGAAAGTATTCTCGTCGCTTGATAAACTGAAGGTTGAGCCACTGTCGTCACTCAGACTATTTTAACGATGTCTTTAATAACTTTTCTGGGCCGGTAAGTTTCGATCCCTCAGAAGCCTATGGAGGAGTGATCCAGCTCTCAGATTTAATCACAAATATCTTAATTTGTGTTCCGAAGATGAACGAAAGTCTTACGGGGTTGAACAACATGAGGGAGAGTCATTACTGACAGAGTTTACATTTTGGGGTGAACTATCCCTTTAATGTCAAGGAAAGACTCTTATACTTATAAGCGGCTCATATGAGGTGTTTATCTCTCATTTCTGCTTCAAGCTCTTGATTGTGGCATTTCTTTGTTGTTCAGAATCCAGTATTATCGTGATACTTTTGTCTTTTATGAGTTTAATGAAGGACCGCGTCAGCTTTAAAGAATGATCGACTTTAACGTACGTCAGGTGTCCTGTTAATGCGAAAAAACTGTTTCCATTGCAGTTTTGCGAAATATTCCTTTTTCGCATTGCCTGAAAACCCCCCTAATGCGAGCGTAAAAACTTGTTTGCGATATGTGGGAGTTTTTGCGCAAATGACGTGTTTCCTTTGGCGGTATTTTCAATTTGCGCAATTTGAAGGGTAACGGAAACGCGGCTAATGAAGTTCCTCTGATATAATCATATAATTTAAAAGTCTTGATTTTACATTTTTCTTCTAAATGCGTATTGGTGAGGGGTTTTGTATAAATCTTTTTCATTAGCATTTATTTTTCGTCTGCGCGCACTCTGAGGCGCAAGTAATTTATTACATACGAAATTATTTTATACACTGGCTTTTCCTAATGCAGCAACTTCCATTTTTCTCAGTGATATTTAGCGCCAGTTTATCAATAAGTGACTATTGTGTTTCTCTTCGGCTCGCTGGACGGAAACGGTGCTTTATTCACAAATGTTTTATGCGATATTCCCATTTCGCGCATAAGTTCAATTCGCAACATTGGATGGAAACATAGCTTGAGACGATGACACAATTGATACCATTTTTGCGTGATATGAGAAACGCTGAAAGTATAGCGCCGAATATTACAGATGGCATGATTGACCAATCAGAATCATGTATTCCACAGAGTCACGTAATAAATGTTTTTATTTTACGCCAAAATGCAGCGTTATCACTCTTTTTATTCGCACAGAAGAAAGCCCCACTGAAACGACTCGAGGAAGTCAAAAGATGACTGAATTTTCATTATTTGTGAAGGTAATTGCTTTTCTTGTTCTTTACATCAGAGTCCGTGTCCTTGGCTGTCTAAACCAAAGGCTCTGTAACCGCGAAAGGCCATTTGTCTGGGAGACGTTCAGATAAATGACCAGCTGAAGTCCTCCTCTTGGAGATGTTATATATCCACATGCAGAAGAACAGCTGTACACGTATGCTTGCATGCACATGAAGCACATATCTGCGTGTTGGCTATAGAGATACGGCGACCGCATATCTCCCTGTTGACATTTAGAGAGTTTTGGTATGCAAATGGAGCTCCATGTATGTGCCATCTGTGTAATGTCTTTTGTTGCATATGTGTGGCTGTAAATTGAGCCCGAGAGAGAGGCCATTTCACATAATCAGGCGCAAAAACACAACCAACACACATTTTTGGGGGTCAGGGACAAATGATGGTTGAATTGTAAAAATTTAGATTTTTTTTTTTTACCAAACATAAAAAAATAGCCAATAACATTTATAAAAGCTTAATATTTTTTTTACAAGCAAATATGCGTCAAAATTTCAGTAGACCGCTGAATTCACACGTTATTTATTATGTGTCCTTAAATAAATACTTGATGGGTTATTTCATAGACTTTTAGCTAATTGCTTCTAAAAAATTATGCAAAATGTAAAATTGCTGTGAGATTGTCTTAGACATTTTCTCTACAGTCTGTATAAGCTTTGTTCTAATATGCAAATGCATGCATATTAATAAGATGGTGCCTATTTGCACATTTTAACAAATTAAACCCAAAGAGAAATATCTTTGTGAATTTTCTCATATGGCAAAAAAATTTTTCGATAAACCAAAGATAAAATTGCCTCTTCGCTGGTAGTTTCTCCCCTTAAAAGGGGTAGTTCACCCAAAAAAACGTAATTTACTTTAGGTAGGGATGCACCGATATTCAAAAAATTTGGCCGATACCAATAATATTTGAAAGCGGAAAACCAATATATTGCCTGATAAATCTAAATAAAAAATTGTATATAATATTTGAGAGCCTGATTACAAAAACAAAAGCCTCACCATTGAAAGCCATGTCCCAAGCACACAATTTTGATGTTCTCATTATAATTTTATGTAGCCGATATGACAGTTTTGTGCTGCACATACAGTATTTTCCTATTTGAAGTGATTACAATCATATTTCAAGCAATTCAAACCCATCATGGTGAACAGTGCGCATCTGAAGAGTCTCAGCTGAAGGAAATAATACATTATTTATCGGCTTTAATATATCGGCCAAATCTTCTTATCAGGCCGATAACGATAACTTCAAAAATGAACATATATATCGGCTGATACCGATATGGTGGCTGATATATATCACGCGTCCTTCACTTTAGGCATTTCTTCCTTTTATACAACACAAAAGAAGTATTTTTTGGTGAGCCATCCCCTGAGGAACCAAATGATGCCACATGAAGACAAAAGAGAATTTCCTTCCACTTTTGTTTTTTTGCATGCATGTTCTCTGCCAGAACGAAAGTGTTTAAAAAAAGTTCATTTGTCACTTCACAGATCGCTAGTTCCTGTTAAGAGCGCCTGAACGCGCCGGAGAGACGCGTCGCTGTTTGTCATGCCGAGAGAGATGCATTGCGATTTGCACAGGATTGTGTGAAGCTTCACCCCCCGTCCCGTTTCGTTCAACCACTTCTGGGGCCGTCCACGTCCACACACACGTGTGGGGACGAGAAACATCTTTTATCACAATTGTGGGGTGCGGCGCGGTCCAGATGGAGGGATAAAACATGCATGAGTCGCCCGCAGCTCTGAAAATAATTATACTCATTTACTAGAGACAGAGAGAGTGCATCCAACCAAGTCACCACCCATCATAGAGACAAGCTCCCTGCATACTAATGAAGACACGAGCCAATGACTGACCACCACAGAGAGAGAAACATGTGAGAGAATGTGTGTGTGAAAGATTACAGAAGGAGTGAGGGAAAGTGTGTGAGAGATTTCCAACAGACCATGTACAGGTTTAGAGGAGCTTAAAGTCGGGATGAAAGGGAAGTTGCGCTAGTCATTTATTCCCTATTGTGACGTGTATCCGAGTGAAACGCTTCTCAAACAAGAACAAATGTGGGCAGGGCTTGATTTTGTCTGAGGGGAATTGATTGGATGGTTGTGGTTTGCTATTGGCTGATCTCATGTGAGTGACAGGTGGCCCCGCCCACATCATTAGAGAGGAGAAGAGACGCTGCAAGAGGAACATATTCTGAATCAAGATTATGAGGAACATGAATTTGAAAAAAATGTGCATGGGTAAATCATTAATAATAAACTACAATATTGCTTAAAAAACAAGAATTTTCCATTTTGATTTCATGATGACTAAATTAACTTCATCTGTGGCATGCCGTTAATTACCACAGAAAATCAGTTCATTTGGTAAAATTTTATTCTTGCATTTATAGTAAACTTAGTACAATTGGCAATATATAATATGAGGCTGCCTTTATGTAAAGAGGTCACATGCTGCTGTGCTCGTCCAATCAGTGATACTGACTCTGCAAATATGCAAATAAGGATGTAAACCAAGAGTTTAGGAATATACAGGGTAAAACTAGTCAAACATAAAACTATTAGGGATGCACCGATATAAATACTTTTTCCGATACCGATAATTATTATTTTCTTAAAGCCGAGGACCGATATATTAGCCGATAAAA
The DNA here is from genome assembly GCA_029959095.1 of Rhinichthys osculus. Taxonomy (NCBI): domain Eukaryota; kingdom Metazoa; phylum Chordata; class Actinopteri; order Cypriniformes; family Leuciscidae; genus Rhinichthys; species Rhinichthys osculus. The sequence goes on from JARWKJ010000024.1 coordinate 29,613,514, forward strand.
AAATAAAAAAATTCTGATTACAAAAACAAAAGTCTCACCATTAAATCCATGTCCCAAGAACACAATTATAATTAGGGTTTCAGCACTTTTCGAACCCATAATGATGTTCTCATTATAATTTTATGTAGCCGATATGACAGACTTGCGCAGCACATGTTGCACTGAACTGTATTTTCCTTTTTCAAAGTCATTCTACGGAAGCGTATTGCATTCACTTGAGAAAAAAAATCTACTCTGTTTTTCTGAATTAACGAGTTAATTATCTCAGAATTACGAGATATTTTTTCATAGAAATTTTTTTTTCCTCTGTTTTTCTGAATTAACGACTTAACTCAGAATTACGAGATAATTTTTCATGAAAAAAAGTTTTTGCTCTGTTTTTCTGAATTAACGAGTTAATTATCTCAGAATTACGAGATAATTTTTCATGAAAAAAAGTTTTTGCTCTGTTTTTCTGAATTAACGAGTTAATTATCTCAGAATTACGAGATAATTTTTCATCTAAAAAAGTTTTTGCTCGGTTTTTCTGAATTAACGAGTTAATTATCTCAGAATTACGAGATAATTTTTCATGAAAAAAAGTTTTTTCTCTGTTTTTCTGAATTTACGAGTTAATTATCTCAGAATTACGAGATAATTTTTAATGGAAAAAGTTTTTGCTCGGTTTTTCTGAATTAACGAGTTAATTATCTCAGAATTATGAGATAATTTTTCATGGAAATAAAGTTTTTGCTCTGTTTTTTTTAATTAACGAGTTAATTATATCAGAATTACGAGATACATTTTTCTTGAAAAAACATTTTTTCACTCTGTTTTTATGAATTAATTAGTTACTCATAATTTTGAGATAATTAAGTCATTAATTCAGAAAAACAGAGCAAAAACTTTTTTTCCATGAAAAATTATCTCGTAATTCTGAGATAATTAAAGGTGCTCTATGTAACTTTTCTACTAAAATGAATCCTTTTTTTATTGCCTGTGTGTGAAGGGGTTGTAATCACACATTAAAATGATCCACTTGTCGAGTTTTGCTATTACCTCTTAAGGCCAGTATTCCTATTTCTATGTGAAGTCTCCGGGTCGGATTTACCGCGAAATCCAACGGATGTGACGTGCATGCGCGCTCCCGAGCCTCTCTCCTTATATACAGTCTATTGTAGACGGTCAGGGAGTTACGTCCGGTTAAAGGCGCACGTTTTTCGGCTTATATCTCAGTCAATCTTTGATCAATATTCCCAAGACTCTAATCGTTCGTAGTGCTGGACGGGGCCGTTCGAACGAGCCCACCCCCGAGGTCCAACTCGCCCGGCTCCCCGAGTTATAGCCATTCGAAATCGGGGGTCCCAGCGAACGGCAATCCGGTAGGGGGCATCCCCGAGGCCCGCCACTCTAGCGTTCGGGCAAGGGTTCCCCTGGGACCTCCTCCCCCGAATTTGAGCTCTCTGGGTCTTTGCGTTCCAGAGATACGAGGGATTTTCTTCTGAGATCGTGACGTCACCGGCGTCGGCAATTTTGCAGCGCGCCCGATGGTTTTCTGCTAATATCTCCGCGAAAACACCACCAAAAACTATGGAACTTATATGGTTCTTTTCAGCTCGACTAGATGGTCCCTAACGAATCCGTCCAGTATTCGCCGAGATATTTGCGTAATAGACGGTATTGTCTATGAGTTCGAGCACGAGCGCTCTTGTAAAATTTGGTTGCAATCTGAAACATCACCACTAGAGGCCGCTAAAAGTTACATAGAGCACCTTTAACTCGTTAATTCAGAAAAACAGAGTAGATTTTTTTTCCTCAAGTGAATGCAATACGCTTCCATATGATTCAATCATATTTCAAGCAATTCAAAACCATAATGGCACACAGTTGCGCATCTGAAGTGTCTCGGGAAATAATCCATTATTTATCGGCTTTCATATATCGGCCAAATTTTCTTATCAGGCCGATACCGATAACATAAAAAAATGAGAATTTCTCGGCCGATACCGATATGGTGGCCGATATATCCCTAAAATCTAGTACTGTTGTGTTGTGAACAATCATTGCATGTGACAACAGGATCATTATACCAAAATATTTGACTGCAGAATGATGCAAAAGTCAAGTCATTTAGTGGTCATTGGAAACTCAGGCTACAAGTGACTCTCGCCTGCTGTGAAGACTCCTCATGGACATTGTGTTAGTGAGGCGTGTGTGTTTGGGATGTGCATTCTGCCGCCAGCGCTACAGTAATTGATGAATGGGCTGTTTAAACGGTGGAATATGAATGAACAGCAGGTCCCCTTGAGAATATTCAGCAGTATTGTAATCAACCCTGCTGATAGTGTCCCTACCTTTGACTAATGGCCTTAAAAGAAGCCTCTTAGAGCTCCGTTATTAAATTTACCATTCACGCAGCCAGACGTCCCATCTCTGACCCAGTCGGACACAGACCGAACGATTAGGCGCTCACAGACAGTGGAAATATTAAACAATATAACAGCTCTGGTAAAAATGTAATGAACTTAGTCCTCCATGCATGATTCAAACAGAGTTTTATATGTTTGTTAATGAAGTTTGAGATTCACTGGCAGTGTTTTGCAAAGCCTGATCAGAAAAGTCTTTTGTCTCTGTTGCATTTATCATATAAATGCAGCCGTAATTGAAATTTATAGTTCATGTAATAAGGTTAATGAGAAGATTTGGTATGTATATGAACATGCTGCATAAACGCTCAAAATAATGTGTTAGTTAGTTACCAAATACTAATTATTGCATTGTCTGTTTCAGTCACTGTAGTCAGTCTCTCTCTCTCTCTCTCTCTCTCTCTCTCTCTCTCACCCTCCCTCTCTCTCTCTCTCTCTCTCTATCTCTTTCTCTCTCTATCTCTCTCTCACCCTCCCTCTCTCTCTCCCTCTCTCTCTCTCTCTCTCTCTGTCTCTCTCAACCTCCCTCTCTCTCAACCTCCCTCTCTCTCTCTCTCTCTCTCTCTCTCTCTCTCTCTCTCTCTCTCTCCCTCCCTCCCTCTCTCTCTCTCTCTCTCTCTCTCTCTCTCTCAACCTCCCTCTCTCTCAACCTCCCTCTCTCTCTCTCTCTCTCTCTCTCTCTCTCTCTCTCTCTCTCTCTCTCTCAACCTCCCTCTCTCTCAACTCCCTCTCTCTCTCTCTCTCTCTCTCTCTCTCTCTCTCTCTCTCACCCTCCCTCTCTCTCTCTCTCCTCTCTCTCTCTCTATCTCTTTCTCTCTCTATCTCTCTCTCACCCTCTCTCTCTCTCTCTCTCTCTCTCTCTCTCTCTCTCTCTCAACCTCCCTCTCTCTCAACCTCCCTCTCTCTCTCTCTCTCTCTCTCTCTCTCTCTCTCTCTCTCTCTCTCTCTCTCTCTCCCTCCCTCTCTCTCTCTCTCTCTCTCTCTCAATTCAATTCAATTCAAAATTGCTTTATTGGCATGACTGTACACAATACAATATTGCCAAAGCTTGGAATACATAAAGACATCAAAATATTATAATATGACTTAAATCTAAATGTACAAATTAAATTAATTGTACAAATTAACAGTGTACCAAATAAAAATAAATAATAATATTTAGAACAGTTTATGAACATTTCAAAAATTCTCTGAACAATTTAGAATTCAGTGTGTGTGTGGGCGCATCACTGATTAGTCGTCGACTCTCTCTTTTTGTGACAAGCATCAATGTATCTGGCTGCTAATATGATACAGTCTGTTTTTTCTCCTAATAGGTGTTGAAATTGTGTTTTGTTGTCTAATTGTAGGAAGTTAGGGCAAAGTATTTCAAATTTTGTATAGAAAGTCCCTCTAATGTCCTCATAGTTGGGGCAGCGGGTGAGGAAGTGTTGCTCGGTCTCCACTTCTCCCTGCTCACAGTACGGGCAGACGCGTCTCTCTCTGGGCCGCCAGTTCTGCCGGTGTCGGCCCGTCTCTACAGTCAGAGTGTGATTGCTCAGTCTGTACCTCGTCATTCTCTCTCTCTCTCTCTATCTCTCTCTCTCTCTCTCTCTCTCTCTCTCTCTCTCTCTCTCTCTCTCTCCCTCCCTCTCTCTCTCTCTCTCTCTCTCTCTCTCTCTCTCTCTCTCTCTCTCTCTCTCTCTCTCTCTCTCTCTCTGCACTCCAGTGAACCTGTTTGAAAACTTTTCCGGTCGGAGGTGGGAATCTGCTCAATGAGCCTTGATTTATGTCTTTCGATATTAACACATTTTTCATCAGCGGCCGGATGGAAAGCAAAGCTGATGAAGGATGGAGGTAATCAAAGGGTCTAATGTGGAGCAATGCCTGACCACAAATGAGTAATGAAGTTGCTAAGAATTCAAATGGCATTAGTTCAGAAATTATATAATGAATATTGCATTGACTTTCAGCCATTCTGTAATGTCCTTTGGTAAAGTAACGACAGGTAACGGACCGGTTTGTCCCACTTTGTGACCATAAACCATGTGGTGTTTTGAAAATCACTTTCGTTTACATTGGGTTTATGCTATAAGTTTGCTGAATTTTCAGCATCATTACTCCAGTCTTCAGTGTCACATGATCCTTCAGAAATCATTCTAATATCATGCTTATGACTGATAGTTGGTGCTCATTTGACTAATAATTGGTCAAAACATTAATGCATTGTGGAATATTGCATGAAATACATGGCTTGTATAGCGCACCGGTATAAGATCTGCTTATATTAAACATGTATAGATTCAGAACAGTACACTAATAAACGCATGCAAGTGGCCTTTAGCAACTGTCCTCTGAGACTCGGCATTGACAAACCTACAAGCAGTAATTGGACCATTACGAGTCCCTGGGATCTGTATTGATTTTTCTGTTTTTAGGGCCCAGTCAAATAGTCATGGTCTAGACATCAGGGCTTGTTTCTTAAGTCCTTCCTCCATAATCAGCATATGTTGCCTGATCTCTGGGCATTTCCATGTAGAGTTTAATAGAGGATTATGCTGGTTTAAAAAAAAAGATCATAATCATCTCTTTAAATCGCACATATATCCTCCAGTTTCTAGAGAGAAAGGAAGGATAGCATGAATAATTGGCTCTTGTGGTCATGATGAATCAGGGTATTGGACATAGACCCTCACCTTTAAATCCAAACCCATCGCGATATGGATCGGGAATAAAGATAAAACCTCCGGCACAGCTTTCATAGTAACCAACAGACCTTGTGAGACCTAAACCAAACTAAAAATTAGTGTGTTTAGTGAGTATTAATGCATTTACAACATTTAAGCAGATGCAAATGAGTTAAAAACTGTAGTGTGTAATCTCTGTGTCACTAGAATTGCATGAATAATGCCAATGGAGTTGATGTATTTTGATGTATTTTTGTCGGCCAAAACCTGGAAACGAGTTGCATTTTAACACTTTCGTTCTGTCGTCTCTAAAGTCAATGGGTTTTTCTTTAACACTTTAAAGCCTCGTTGTGTTCATAAGCGTGCTCTTGCAAACAATTACAACTCGAACTTTCAGGCGAAATGATTTTAAATAAAGACTGAAAGAGATTTAAAGTCCCCTTCTGGTGAAAATCCAGCTTTTACTGTTATTTATATGGTGTTTTTAATATGCTTTAAGACAAACCATGTGTAAGTTCATAAGTCGACAGCATTGCTGAGTATTTTCTGCTTAAAACTGCAGTGAACCAAAGACAGTCTCAAAAACACGGTTTGAAATCGCTGGTGTTTCTGACGTGTGATCGTCAACCAGTGGATCTCTGAGCTGAGGGAGTGAGTGGAGGCGGGGCTCATTTGCATATTCATAGAACCGCGAATACTAAATGAGGCAAGGGTGTCGAGTTACATTCGAGAAATTTGTTTTCAAGGAATTTTAAATGTCATTTTGGTGATCAAAGATGAGTTTTAAGGGATAAAATGATTGACTACAGGGGGACTTTGTATGCGACCGTGGTTTTGTTACATACATTTTAATCTATATGTTTTAGCGTGTCATCAATCAGTGCTGTTTTTGAAGAGTGTGCAAGTGCGTAAAATGTGGAAGGGAACTCTGGAATTTAATATATATATTTTGTATATAATTATATATAGTTCAGATATAAACACTGATGTCGACGGTAGCGTCAAAATAGAGCAAATCACTTTTTGAAAGTAACTTCAAATAACGATTGTATAGATTACATCGGTACACCAGTAGGTGGCGACAAGTGACTGATAATAAATGTGTTTGTCATTAGATCATTCATTCAAGAGATTCGTTCAAAAATGCTGAATCATCCAGTAATGAAACAAGTGAAGTATTTATGAGTGAGTCATTGAATCATTCATTCAAGAGATTCGTTCAAAAACGCTGAATCATCCAGTAATGAAACAAGTGAAGTATTTATGAGTGAGTCGTTGAATCATTCATTCAAGAGATTTGTTCAAAAACGCTGAATCATCCAGTAATGAAACAAGTGAAGTATTTATGAGTGAGTCGTTGAATCATTCATTCAAGAGATTTGTTCAAAAACGCTGAATCATCCAGTAATGAAACAAGTGAAGTATTTATGAGTGAATCATTGAATCATTCCTTCAAGAGATTCGTTCAAAAACGCTGAATCATCCAGTAATGAAACAAGTGAAGTATTTATGAGTGAGTCATTGAATCATTCCTTCAAGAGATTCGTTCAAAAACGCTGAATCATCCAGTAATGAAACAAGTGATGTATTTATGAGTGAGTCGTTGAATCATTCACTCAACCCTATTTTTTTTTATTTTTTTTATTATTCATTCAGATTAAACATTTTAAATAGACTGCAGCAATTAAGATTTTGTCAGAACCTCTAGTAAATTACATGTTATTTTGTTTAGTTGTCTGTTCAGAATTGTGATCTCAGTTTAACGAAAATCGTGCAGCTCCACATCAAATATCTCGGAGATCTCGAATAGATCAATAAGCAGAAGTTAATACTCCTCCGCCTGCATGTGACGTGGTGAACAGTGGTGACTAGCTGGTTAGTTTCACCAACGATGCATTGCACTGGTAGTTAATCATGCATCATTGTACGGAAAGCATTTCAGGGAGCAATCGGGGAAAGAGTGAGTTTGGGACGGGCCTTGACTTGCTACTGGCTGAAATATTCATCAACGGCTGTCTGAGCGAAACACATGTGCTAATGCCTACAAGCTCAGTGCCAAGGGCTCTTTTCACGTCGTCAGTCACAGGACATCACATCAAACGCCCATCTGAACGAAAGAAGGCCCAGTGCAGCCAGATGCACCAAACCTGCCCACACGCTCCCGGATAAAAATACTCACCGATGACAAACCGTATGGATGTGGCTCACAGATGATTCTCTGAAGGGTCTGGCGTGATGTGCTCATGTATTATAGAGACCATACGTCAGTGACCGTTACCACACATCAGCTCATGGTAATGAGACATCATGAGAAACCAAGGAAGAAAACAAGGAACTACACACAGGAAGGAAACACGGGAACTGAAGGAAACTATTGTGATTAATTGCATCTAACATAAAAGTTTGTAAATATATATATATGCGTGTGTGTGTGTATATATATATATAGACACATATTATATATTTACAAACTTTTATGTTAGATGCAATTCATCGAACATAACACAATTAATCGATTTGAGAGCACTAAATGAAACTCAACATAAGAGTCCAAAAACATAAGAATATAACCATTAAGTATACAGTAATGATATTTGGTTTTATATATACAGTATATACAACTAAACGTAAAAAAAACTACTTTCAATCAAAAATAGAAAAAACTCCTGGTAATCATAGCAACACCCTGGTTACCATAGCAACACCTTGGCAACCACATAAAAAAATTGATTGCATAAACTGTTTGGACTTGTCTTAAAAGTTAGTCATCTACATTTTTTTCTTCAAGACTGGTCCTAACTTTATACGGTCAGTTACATAAAAAGGTAGGTCGGTCTAATTTAAATTGAAAAAGTAAGACTAATTGCCCCTTCCTTAACTGCAAGTTAGTCAAATTAGTTCTTAAGACACAGTTTTTACATAGTGGCTAAGCTTATGCAACTGGACCTTGGTAACCATATAAAAAGACACTGATAACTATAGCAACACCCTGGTGGTAACCACATAGAAATATCCTGGTAACCACAGCAACACCCTCGCAACCACATAAAAAGACCTTGGTAATCATATATAAAGACGCTAATAACTATAGCAACACCCTGGTAACCACATAGCAACTCCCTGGCAACCACATAGCAACACCCTGGCAACCACATAGAAAGATCCTGGTAACCACAGCAACACCCTCGCAACCACATAAAAAGACCTTGGTAATCATATATAAAGACGCTGATAACTATAGCAACACCCTGGTAACCACATAGCAACTCCCTGGCAACCACATAGCAACACCCTGGCAACCACATAGAAAGATCCTGGTAACCACAGCAACACCCTCGCAACCACATAAAAAGACCTTGGTAATCATATATAAAGATGCTGATAACTATAGCAACACCCTGGTAACCACATAGCAACTCCCTGGCAACCACATAGCAACACCCTGGCAACCACATAGAAAGATCCTGGTAGCCATAGCAGCACCCTCGCAAAAATACCTTGGTAATCATATATAAAGACACTGGTAACCACAAAGCAACACCCTGGTAACCATAGCAACATAAAACCACCTTATTCAAAAAGAAAAACAATGACCCTACACACAAATAATGAAATCTAGTGGAGCTGAATGTGTTATTTCATGTTTATCCTGGCGGTATTTAGGCTTACTGGTTTCAGTCCATTCAAATGAAATTTGCTCACTGTATATAGTATTTCCAAGGCTAGCCTTAAAATAGCAGACACTGTAAATGTTTTATTAAAAAGTTCAATTTATGGCAAAGCCTTAATATCTACAGATATCCCGGCTCTGAGAGCAGGCAGGGCAATATGACACAAGATAGATGCGTCTCATTTGAGACGAGCTTTGCATATTCAGGAGCCGCTATAATAAAGTCAGATGGATGGGGTGTGCATCGTTCATGATAAGTAGAGGAGGAGAGAGAGAGAGAGGGAGGGAGAGAGAGAGATGTAAACAGTGAGTGACACGCTGCTCTAAAATAAGCCCTTCATAACCCTTGTGTCTCCTACCTGACAGGAGCTGTAAATCCCCAATGTAATGATGATACGGCAGCAAAAGCAGCACCGTGAGGCCTGAGGATACAATACATCTGAATGAGCAATAACTCAAGACGCAAGTCTTCTTCAAGGCCCTAAAAGACTGATCAAAATATGGCCACGCATAATGACTGCCATTGAAGAACTTACTATACCCATCAGCAACTCTCAGCATCGCTTTTCTATAGGCTCTTTGTTTCATTCTATGCATATTTCTATGTGGAAGCCCATTTCTGCCATATAAGAAACAAATCATGCTCTAAGTCAAAATTATGATCTAAAATGTTTCAATCATAATTATGAGGTGAAAAGTTTACATTTGGACTTTAAAAATTAATTATGACATGAAAAGTAGAAATAATGACTTAAAAAGTCAAAATTATTAGATCAAAAAGTCACAATTATGACTTAAGAACTTGAAATTAGGACTGTAAAAGTCAATTATGAGATAAAAAGTCCAAATTGATCTTTTAAACTTTATACTCGACTTTCTATGTCAATTTAGACTTTTTAAATAATAATTGTGACTGTCAATTTATGGATGCCCATTTCAGCCAGATAAGAAGAAAAGTCATGCTTAGGTCAGTCATATATGACATAAAAAGTCTAAATTATGACTTAAGGCATAATTATGAGAGAAAAAGTACAAATTTACATCATAATTTCACATATTTTTATGACTTTATGTCAAAATCGACTTTTTATGACAATTACAACTTATTTCTTATAGATTCACTTATTTTAAGTCATAATTTTGAATAGGTATAATGCCAATTTATGGAATCCCTTACCGCCAGATAAGGAAAAAAAAAAATCATGCTCTGGTGAGTGATAATTATTATGTCAATTTCGATTGATCTCATAATTATGACTTTTAAGTCATAATTTTGACATAATTAATAATTTCAACTTTGTATGTCAATTTTGACTTTTTGTCATAATTTAGACTTTTTAAGTAATAATTTGTAGTTATAGCTCTCTGAAACAAATCATGTATGCATATCTTTATCTAGCACTGAAATGGCATCTTATCCCATATTTTATTTCTGTTCAAGTTGAAATGATGTTTGAATGGAAGATTATGCATACTATAAGTGGCTTCTATTTACTGTAAACTACCTATTGTTTCTTAAATAAAGAATGTGAAACATTGCACAAAATGTTGAAATCACTCTCAGATGAAAAGGTTATAGAGCCTTTTAGGTGTTCACATCATGGGATCACTTTATGCACTTAATTTTAATAAATTTTAATTCAATTTTATGAATTAATCAGCACATAAACAAACAGAAATCACTAGAAACATTTGAAATAACCCGTCAAACATGAAAATCATTTAAGAAATTTCACCTTTCTGGCATAAAGCGTTCTTTAAAATTGAGTTCTATAGAACCATTGGACGTTTTTCTAAGAGAGTGTTGCATGTTTAATTTACAGTGTGGTATCTAATTGCTAGTTGCAATTTCTTAACTTTCAAATCACGAGTTAAAGACAGAGATTTAATATTGCTCCAGTTCAAATGCATGGAAGTTGAGTGCATTGCATTGTGGGATACAGTAGGCCTATTCCTTCCGGTATTCTGTTTGTTTACTGCACATTTTGACGAAAGCCGAGTCTGAATATTCACACAGTGCAGTGTATGCTTGCCATTGAACAATCTGTGGTTGAGAGCGCCACCGTGTGGTTTCAATCTGCTTCTGCTAGTCCACAAAAAAAAAACCAGACACGCTGTGAGTGAACGACTCCTAACGTAATCATCATGCTTTTATAATCATCGATTTAGTAAGTAATACATTTACTTCTGCAAATCCCTCTGTTCGTTGTTAGTTGTCATCTAAATAGCCTGTTTGGTATGCATGGTTGTTTATTTGATATTAGAAGCTTCTCCAAAGTCTATAAATTATTTATCAGTGTCCCTTTGATTATCTCAAAACGAGTTTCATGCACCGAGTTATTCTTACATGCATTTTTAAAACACTAGTCATATGGTTTGGTAATAGTTTGGAGTTTGAAGCTATACAGTGCCTGCAAGTTTAATGGGAAAGCTAGAATAGTCATGAATTCACCCGGTGGAAATGCATAAAATCACTTCACAGCAGACCGAGTTGTCTGGCATGTTAGACTTTGAAAAGAACACGCTTGCTGTTGATGTTACAGCAAAAGGAGCTTTGCGCGTCTGTCACGAGTCTCGTTTGGGAATTGCATTAATTTATTTATTAGGAAGAGATGCCAAATATCAGTTTAAGTTAGATGAGCTGGAGATTCACTTTGAGGGTTTGACAGTAGTGAATAATTTACAGAGACAAACATGTAGATTAAGCACGAGCCGCCTGTAATGTCGGATATAACACGCTGTCACGCGCGTCCTTTCTTTCTTGTTCGCGCGGCGTCATTTTAACATCAAACCTTCGCGCTTTGTTGATGGAGTATCAGATGCGTTTAGAATGAAACTCGGTCTTTTGTGGAATTCACAATTCTGAATGGAAATTGACAAATAAATGTAAGCGTGTGCGCTGAGAAAATTAATTGCTGAGCTGAGGTGTGACAGGCTTTGAATAGAGAAGGAGATAATGACTTTATCATCAAAGCGCTGGATACATGACAGCCAGAGGACTGGAAATGAGAAATAACTCACTTCACAAAGCACACATGGATCAGCTGATGCAACTAGTCTGCGCTTATTATATTCATATATTTGAATTACAAAACAAACCGAGGTTTGAGCCTATGTTTGCAGGCTGAACACCTCAAGTTGGTTCGTTTTCATTTGATGCGAGGCATTTCAATTCAATTTTGGATAGACATCTTCAGTTGTGTATCATCTGCCTTTTTATGTTGGTCTGCTATGATATTATCTGAATATGTTTGGATGTTGCTTTAGCTAGCAACACAAGGTCATGTGTTCAATTCCCACCTAATGCATGAGGTGAAAAGATGTAGGCTATTTCTTCTTGAATGCAATGCAAGTCGATTAGGATAAAAAGCATCTGCCAGATGTGTAAAGGTTAACAAGACAGGCCGAAAGAGGTGCACTAAATACACCCTCAAAAATTACATGCGAGACAAAATGCAATAAAGCAATAATAGTGTAATAAAAGAAGATATTTCAACAGTAAACATTCCAAATAAAAGATTGCATAGTGGCTGGTTTATTCATAAAACTGGAAATGTTTGGTCGAATCAAGTGCATTGCATTGTGGGATACGTCAGACTGCGCATTTTGCCAAATTTAGTAGGTAATCTGGGTTTTCTCTGCAAAAATTTAGCATACTACGCACAGCTTTCATACTATACTGTAGAAAATGTGCTATGCACAGAAAAAAATACATGAATTTCACACTCCACATGTTTTATGTGCTTTTAACATGTTTTCACATGTTAGATTTCACATGTACATGTGACCACGTGTTTTTGCACATGTGAAATTCACGTGTTTTGTTTCTGTAAGGCTCTCTGCAAATGTCTATTGAAATAAAAGATTGGCATTCAGTTCATCTGTTTTATTCTAGTGTTTGCGATGATGTCCTTTGCTCTCTTCTCATGCGTGCGGCCTTTGTAATCTCACACCGATATAGCAGGGGTGAGAAAACACAAACACACAGCAAACAAACGCATTGTTTTCCCGGAGCACACACACTCGTTCTGCGTTTGAGATTCTCTGGAGGAAGTCTTTCAGTCGCCCTTCACCTCGCGATCAGCCTGTGTGTGTGTGTGTGTCGTCTGTCAAACTCCACGCGGGAGAAGAAAAACACTCCATTCCCCGGGTAATTCATCTCCTGCTGCGCACAAGAAAAATGAGTGCAAAGAAAGTAAATACGCTCCATTCAGAGACAGATGCATCATGGGATGCGTGTTGTCTTCCTCTCCACTGCCTCTGTCATGCGATCCCACACACTGATCTGAGGGAATACAATGAAACAACGATAGTGGCCTTGACATTTTTGCTCTGGATGTTTAATTGTGTTCATCGTGTAGGAGCAAAAGATGCAGATTCTGACCGGGAAGAAGCCATTAGTCAAATTACACACACCGTCTGGGTCTTTACAAAAGCCAATATCTGACACCAGCCCCTTTTATCGCAGAAGAATGATGGCAATTCTAGCGTGACACATTCATTTCTTTGGTTCAGACGTGCTGAATAAAGGGGTTAGATGAGAAATTTCTTTGTCATCTCGGAACAAAGCAATAAGGAAATATGATATTTTGTAAGAGGGAGTTTAACTATATCATATGGACCATATGGTTAGTTCATATATGAAGCACTTGGCATACACTGAAGGAAGTTCAATAGTGAAGTTCTTGATTACCACATAAAATTATTCTCACTCATCCTCTAAAATAATTTTTTTTTATGGGATAAACGTTCAAATAAATGGTGTATATCTACAAAAATGAAACATTAGTGTACAGACTTTAATATTTATTTATTAATTGTGCATAATATTTAGCCATTTTTATTTGAAAAAAATCTATTATATTATACTGTAATAATTTTTTTTTTTTATTATTAATTAAGGGATGAGTCAAAATTTATTTGACATTTTTTCTCTTTAATCTCCAAGAGGCCAAACAAGAAAAACTTATGGTACAAAGTTTATGTTATGTTATATGCTATGTTATATGTTATGTTATATTATATGTTATGTTATATGTTATTGTTATATATCTAATTGGGAACGTAACATTATGTTATGTTATGTTAGGTCAGTATTTTTTCTATTAATTGAGGGATGTCAAAATGAATTACTTGTAGGCCAAACAAGAAAAACTTATGGTACACATTTTATTATATTATATATTATATTGTATTATATTAGTATTGAGTGATGTATTGTAGTATTGATCTACAAGAGGCCAAAAAAAAAGTACAAAGTAACTGTACAAAGTTTAACATGTAGGTTTCTGTCCGATAAATGTGATTACATTTTGTAAATATAATAAAACTTTATAAATCTAAACTTTGGAAAGGGTATAAACCACATATTTCCCTTTTAAATATATTTAAATATATAATAAATATACCCTACCATTCAAAAGTTTGGAGTCAGTAAGATATTTTAATGTGAATAGTTAAAATAGTGAAATTTTATTACAATTTAAAACAGCTATTTGTATGTGAATATCTAGTAAAGTGTAATTTATTCCTGTGATCAAAGCTGAATTTTCAGCATCATTACTCCAGTCTTCAGTGTCACATGATCCTTCAGAAATCATTCTAATATGATGATTTTAGAAACATATATGAGTATTTCAATAGTGTTAGAAATAGAAACCCACTGTAACATGCACTTTTGATCAATTTAATGCATTCTTTCTGAATTAAAGTATTAATGTCTTTAAAAAAAAACTTACTGACCCCAACTCAGTGTGTGTGTGTGTGGGTGTGTGTGTGTGTGTGTGTGTGTGTGACAATGAACAGTCTTGTTATTCCATGCCATGTTGGATTTTTAATCATGTCGACCTCAGACAGGCGATCACATGATTATGTATAAGAGGGTAAAAGCATATTAGTTATAATGCCGTTGCAAACAAAGGGTAAAGTTCTGTATCCAGTGAATCTCGGGGGGGTTTTCAGCTCCGGTGCACAGGGGTAAAGGCCTCCGATTAATCATGAAACCTCTCTTTTGGGTTTATTCCCTCTTTCCCCTTATTCCTCTGAGTCTGAGGTACATGACATTAACTAAACCCACGGTTCTGCCTTCCTCTGTTTAGTGACCAACGAGAAGAGTGCAACAATCGTTTAGTGTTGCCTAGAATTGGAAACATCTATCAGATCTAAAGAAAAATAAGTTTGCATGTGTGTTGCAGATAAGAAAGTATTTGGACACTTTAAAAATGCATGCAAAATGTTATCTCGGCCTCTTGCTGCTGTACAAACACAACACACGTTCTCTGAGACACTGACAGATGTTTCCGGCACAGTTCCTCATTTGAAAGACCTGCATCTCACTTCAAAGATTATTAAATCTGCAATGGGTGTGTTCAAACATAGGTTCAAAAAATGATATTTCACCATCATGGATCTCTTTCTCTATATGAAACAACACTCCCACCTTGTGGCCCATTACCTGAAAGGCACGAGTAAACCTGCATTGACACAGAAGGCATATCCATATTCAACGTTTTATCGACGTCACTATGAGGCTACATGTACCAGTTAAACTTATATCAACTTGTAGGCTAATCGTTATAAAAATAAGCCTTCATCTTTCTGTTTTTTGACTCGGTCTGTCTTGATTCTGACGGATTAATCTTTGAGAATTCATGAAGCTTCGAAAACTTTGTGAATCATTTGTTTCGAATCAGTGATTCGGAGCGCGAATCAAACTGCCAAAGTCACGTGATTTCAGTAAACGAGGCTTCGTTACGTCATAACTGTTTCGAAACACTAGGATGCGTAATCTCTGTGAACATATAAGGGTTTTTAAAAAGTTGTATAAATTTGTAGGCATTTTAATGACACATTTGTAGAATAAAATAGAAAAGTTTTAGTTGATAGTCTCTTATTGGTCTGATTAACCAAGCTCTCCACAAATTAATAAAATAACACATATTATATAGCCAAGGCTACATTCATATTTGATGGCATTAGTTGTAATTGGTTTGTAAAAGGTGTTTTTAAATCCATGTTTTGGCTGAGTTTTGTTGCATTTACACAGTTTTGACCAGCAGGCGTCAGCAGTGTGTGGCGTTTCGAACGCTTCGGAAGAGTGAATCATTTTGCAAATCAATTGGTTCAATTGAATCAAAGTTTCGAAAAGCTCCGTTTCTATCGACATGTATTTTTTCAGCGATATCTCGAAGCAGATTTCTTACTAGTCCAATTATAATTGCAGATATGTATAATTATCAATATGTCTAGGCTAATTATCATTCTGACTTGTGAAAATTCTACATTTAAAATATATTTATGGATAGTCAATCCATAGTTTCATATGCCAATATAGCCTCTGTGTGTGTGCTATAATTTGTAAGGGATAACACAGTTATAGCCTGTCATTATTGCAAAAAAAAAAACCCAGACAGCCTATTCCAACTATTTGCTATTACACAGCTACTCACCAAAAAAATAAAAATACACACTAAATATTGGTTTGAGCTTAAATTAGCCTATATTACTATATAGATTTGTTTTTGTGTTTTTTTTGTGTTTTTTTTTTTTTTTACATATACAGTACTTTAGCTAAGCATTGCAATGAATAGCCTCAATGGTCTTACCTGTAGTTATAGCTTTAACAAATAGCCAACCATAATTAAAAGAACTATAGTACATTTTATAAGAGCAAGTGCAATCAAGAGCTTTAAAGTCTGGACCTTCATTAATTATGGACCAAGCTAGTTTTCTCTGTGTAAAATCTGTTCTGTTTGATCTTAGGAAACACCTGGCTTTCTGATATTTAAAAAGATTACATAAATCATTAAGAGTCTGATTAAATGAAAACAATATCTGTTAGTAGGAAATAAGCATTTTCAACAGAAGAAAATTTTAAGTGAAGTTAAAAGGTTTCAAAAGCTTAAGTAATATAAAAAATACTTCATAAGCAAGGAATGAAGTTAATTAGTCTATTAATTAATTGCAGTAATTAACTTTGCATGTGGGTTAAGTAAGCTACCACAAAAAAAGTGGTTGCGCCGTTATTGAGCTCTTGATAATAGATTATAAATTTTACAGAAATTAATAAATTGTGAGTGTATATCCAACTTCATTTAGCTGTGCGATAATTATATTTTTGCGATGACATAAACAATCATGCAGCTTAGATTTGCTATATTGGTTTATAATATTCTGTCTAAAGAAGGCTAATGGTTACCAAAAACTAAGCAAAAGAAATACTAATGTTTGACTTGGCAAACACCACAAATGAATTCCCCTGTAATCTAAAGCATATTCATCTTTATCATCAGGAGCATGTCTGGTCTGGTATAGATAACAGGTCACTGTGATTTTGCCAAGTAAGACATGTTCCTGGATCAACATATTTTGTTGATCATCCTGGATCAACATTCCTGTCCCAAAATGTAGTCCTTACCCAATCCCTACCCCTAAACCTAACCCTACCCATAACTTTTCCCTAAAATAAGTGAATAACACTGATGTTTAAGTACTTCACCCTGGTTCTAAGCCTAAACTTGACATAAACTGTAAACTTGTCCCTCAAATCTGATTGGTTGATTGGAAAGTTGTTCCAGGATCAACAAAGATGTTGATCCAGGAACATGTGGTACTTGGCGAAATCACGGTCACCATAGATAGCATGATGATGATGTTTCCCCAAGATATAGGTGTGAAGGTGTGTCTAATGTGTGTGTGATCAGGTGTAATGTGTTTGTGATCAGGTGTAATGTGTGTAATGTGTGTGTAATCAGGTGTGATCAGGTGATCAGGTGTAATGTGTTTGTGATCAGGTGTGATCAGGTGTAATGTGTGTGTGATCAGGTGTAATGTGTGTAATGTGTGTGTGATCAGGTGTAATGTGTGTATGTGTGTGTGATCAGGTGTGATCAGGTGTAATGTGTGTGTGATCAGGTGTGATCAGGTGTAATGTGTCTGTGATCAGGTGTAATGTGTGTGTGATCAGGTGTAATGTGTGTAATGTGTGTGTGATCAGGTGTAATGTGTGTAATGTGTGTGTGATCAGGTGTAATGTGTGTGTGATCAGGTGTAATGTGTTTGTGATCAGGTGTAATGTGTGTAATGTGTGTGTGATCAGGTGTGATCAGGTGTAATGTGTTTTTGATCAGGTGTAATGTGTGTATGTGTGTGTAATCAGGTGTGATCAGGTGTTATGTGTGTATGTGTGTGTGATCAGGTGTGATCAGGTGTAATGTGTGTAATGTGTGTGTGAACAGGTGTGATCAGGTGTAATGTGTGTGTGTGATCAGGTGTAATGTGTGTGTGATCAGGTGTAATGTGTGTAATGTTTGTGTGATCAGGTGTGATCAGGTGTAATGTGTTTTTGATCAGGTGTAATGTGTGTATGTGTGTGTAATCAGGTGTGATCAGGTGTTATGGGTGTATGTGTGTGTGAACAGGTGTGATCAGGTGTAATGTGTGTAATGTGTGTGTGAACAGGTGTGATCAGGTGTAATGTGTGTAATGTGTGTGTGATCAGGTGTAATGTGTGTATGTGTGTGTGATCAGGTGTAATGTGTGTATGTGTGTGTGATCAGGTGTGATCAGGTGTAATGTGTGTATGTGTGTGTGATCAGGTGTGATCAGGTGTAATGTGTGTAATGTGTGTGTGAACAGGTGTGATCAGGTGTAATGTGTGTAATGTGTGTGTGATCAGGTGTAATGTGTGTATGTGTGTGTGATCAGGTGTAATGTGTGTATGTGTGTGTGATCAGGTGTGATCAGGTGTAATGTGTGTATGTGTGTGTGAACAGGTGTGATCAGGTGTAATGTGTGTAATGTGTGTGTGATCAGGTGTAATGTGTGTATGTGTGTGTGATCAGGTGTGATCAGGTGTAATGTGTGTATGTGTGTGTGATCAGGTGTGATCAGGTGTAATGTGTGTGTGTGTGAACAGGTGTAATGTGTGTAATGTGTGTGTGATCAGGTGTGATCAGGTGTAATGTGTGTATGTGTGTGTGATCAGGTGTGATCAGGTGTAATGTGTGTGTGATCAGGTGTGATCAGGTGTAATGTGTGTGTGATCAGGTGTGATCAGGTGTAATGTGTCTGTGATCAGGTGTAATGTGTGTGTGATCAGGTGTGATCAGGTGTAATGTGTGTGTGATCAGGTGTGATCAGGTGTAATGTGTCTGTGATCAGGTGTAATGTGTGTGTGATCAGGTGTGATCAGGTGTAATGTGTGTAATGTGTGTGTGATCAGGTGTAATGTGTGTAATGTGTGTGTGATCAGGTGTAATGTGTGTGTGTGATCAGGTGTGATCAGGTGTAATGTGTGTGTGATCAGGTGTGATCAGGTGTAATGTGTGTAATGTGTGTGTGATCAGGTGTAATGTGTGTAATGTGTGTGTGATCAGGTGTAATGTGTGTAATGTGTGTGTAATGTGTGTGTGATCAGGTGTAATGTGTGTAATGTGTGTGTGATCAGGTGTAATGTGTGTGTGATCAGGTGTGATCAGGTGTAATGTGTGTAATGTGTGTGTGTGATCAGGTGTAATGTGTGTAATGTGGGTGTGATCAGGTGTAATGTGTGTAATGTGTGTGTGATCAGGTGTAATGTGTGTATGTGTGTGTGATCAGGTGTGATCAGGTGTGATCAGGTGTAATGTGTGTGTGATCAGGTGTGATCAGGTGTAATGTGTCTGTGATCAGGTGTAATGTGTGTGTGATCAGGTGTGATCAGGTGTAATGTGTGTAATGTGTGTGTGATCAGGTGTAATGTGTGTAATGTGTGTGTGATCAGGTGTAATGTGTGTGTGTGATCAGGTGTGATCAGGTGTAATGTGTGTGTGATCAGGTGTGATCAGGTGTAATGTGTGTGTGATCAGGTGTAATGTGTGTAATGTGTGTGTGATCAGGTGTAATGTGTGTAATGTGTGTGGAATGTGTGTGTGATCAGGTGTAATGTGTGTAATGTGTGTGTGATCAGGTGTAATGTGTGTGTGATCAGGTGTGATCAGGTGTAATGTGTGTAATGTGTGTGTGTGATCAGGTGTAATGTGTGTGTGATCAGGTGTAATGTGTGTAATGTGGGTGTGATCAGGTGTAATGTGTGTAATGTGTGTGTGATCAGGTGTGATCAGGTGTAATGTGTGTGTGATCAGGTATGATCAGGTGTAATGTGTGTGTGATCAGGTGTGATCAGGTGTAATGTGTGTGTGATCAGGTGTGATCAGGTGTAATGTGTGTGTGATCAGGTGATCAGGTGTAATGTGTGTGTGATCAGGTGAAATGTGTGTAATGTGTGTGTGATCAGGTGTAATGTGTGTAATGTGTGTGTGATCAGGTGTAATGTGTGTGTGTTTAGGTGTGATCAGGTGTAATGTGTGTAATGTGTGTGTGATCAGGTGTAATGTGTGTAATGTGTGTGTGAACAGGTGTGATCAGGTGTAATGTGTGTGTGATCAGGTGTAATGTGTGTAATGTGGGTGTGATCAGGTGTAATGTGTGTAATGTGTGTGTGATCAGGTGTGATCAGGTGTAATGTGTGTGTGATCAGGTATGATCAGGTGTAATGTGTGTGTGATCAGGTGTGATCAGGTGTAATGTGTGTGTGATCAGGTGTGATCAGGTGTAATGTGTGTGTGATCAGGTGATCAGGTGTAATGTGTGTGTGATCAGGTGAAATGTGTGTAATGTGTGTGTGATCAGGTGTAATGTGTGTAATGTGTGTGTGATCAGGTGTAATGTGTGTGTGTTCAGGTGTGATCAGGTGTAATGTGTGTAATGTGTGTGTGATCAGGTGTAATGTGTGTAATGTGTGTGTGAACAGGTGTGATCAGGTGTAATGTGTGTAATGTGTGTGTGTTCAGGTGTGATCAGGTGTAATGTGTGTGTGTTCAGGTGTGATCAGGTGTAAGTTGTGTAATGTGTGTGTGAACAGGTGTGATCCGCTTCAGCTGAGTGTCTCCTGTGTTTCCAAATCGCCCTCTATTCCCTCATTCCTTATTGGACACAATATAAACATAGGGATGACAGAGCGTTTTCTTGAGCGGGTCCAAAAGGACTATTAGATCAGCCAAATCACTTCCTACTTTTAAACTGAGGTTAAAATCGCATCTGTTAAACGCTGCGTGTGAACTCTCTTGAAGGGGTTTTGATTGCAACTGTGTCAGTATGTATTGTTTTATATATATATATATATATATATATATATATATATATATATATATATATATATTGTTTTTTCTACGTACTGATGTTGTGATTGTAAAGCACTTTGGGCAACTTGTGTTGTATTAAACTATGCTATATAAGTTTTTTTTTTTTTAAATGTCCTTACATTACCAGAAGTGTAAAGTCCAGGGGTCAGAAAGTAAAAGTCCTGCTATATGAACTCAGTCGGCTGATTTCACTAATTAGTTCTCCTGGCTGAAAAACTGCTAATTAGCAAATCCAGGTGATTGGAAGAAAATACTGAGGAGGACTTTTACTTTCTGAACGTGGACTTTAATCTGTACATTACTACGCTAATATAGTCCTTAAAGGAGTGAATGAAAACGAGCAAGTGAATTCGGACACTGAGTCGCCGGAAAGGCTGCCACTTCGCTTAGCTTGTGCTTTTGCTGTTTAATCATCAAGTCAAGTCACCTTTATTAATATAGCGCTTTTTACACTACAGATTGTTTCAAAGCAGCTTTACAGTGATAACATGAAAATAATGCAACAAAGTTTGTTTCTAGAAGAAAATAGCGTCACAGTCCAGCTTAAGTCAGTTCAGTGATAGTTCATTTTTGTTGTAAAAAAGTTATTAATTTAGTTCATTTATATATATATATAGCCGCTCTGGAGAAAACCGTGATGTCATCGTCCAGTTCTCATAAAATGGTGTCAATGCAGGAGATCAATAAATTTAATCATCATTTAATACTATTCATTTGAAACTTAATAGTCTGGCAGCTCCAGTAGTAATGAAAAGATTTATCTTGAAATCTGTCGTGGAATTGATGTATAAATCTTAATTTAACAATTTAATATTCAATTAAAAAGGAATTTATAGCTGTTTGGTATTACGCTGTACCCACATTGGACCCGTGGATGATTCAGCTGCGGGCGCCATCTTCTGGCATGACCCTCACAATGCATTATGGGTATTCTCTTGCCATTGAGTGTACATCAGTTGTACACTCATTATTAGAGTGCATTATGGGATTGATTGAGTGCACTCGATGGTTTCAAACACCAATACAAATGGGTGTCCCCTCAAACAATTCCCTATTTAAGGGTATAGGGGGCGATTTGGGACACAGCCCGGCTCTCACTGGGCAACTCCATCTGAATTTACAGCTCAGCTGCAACAGATTTGTGTGAGTCGTGGCAAACAGCCAGAACAGTGTGCCAGATGCACTCACTAACCTCTGTTGAGGGATTTCAGGACAAAGAAACAAAGGAAGAGACAAAGAAAGCCAATATACAATCACTGTGAGTTTGTGACTGTTACTCCACAACAGATCTGGCTCATTTCATAGAAAGCAAAGCCATTATTTTTCATCTATAGTTTCTGTAAATCCGTGTTTTTTCTCATGCATAGTCGACCAACAAGTATTTAAAGCAAGATCCTGCAGGCAAAAACATTTCGTTTTTTCATCCACTGGTCAATTATGAGATTTTGGGCTGTTTTGTTTTACATAATGTTTTGTTTGAGACTAGTGGAAAGAAAACATCTAAAATAAACTTTTAAGTGTTTATATATCGATTTGCATCTGTAGATTTCAACAACAATAAATCAATTTAAAAGAGTTTTTGCTCCACTTCAGCAGCACTTACAGACACCAAAATTTACAGCTATATTCCTATCTATATTCTGAAGGATTTTACTGAGGGATTTGTTCATATATCATTTGCCTACATTTTTATAAAAAAAAAATCATAAAAACATAGTGAACGTTTTTTTTTTCTGGCATATCTTTAAAGAGTTTTTTTCTCCACTTCAGTAACACTTACACACACCAAACTTTACAGATTTATTCCTTTCTATATTCTGAAGGATTATACTGAGGGATTTGTTCATATATCATTTGCCTGATTTTATACAATATTTTATTTCTAAAAACCTGGTAAAAATGGTTTTTTTTTTTTTTTTTAGCATATCTTTAAAGAGTTTTTTTCTCCACTTCAGTAACACTTACACACACCAAACTTTACAGATTTTTTCCGATCTATATTCTGAAGGATTTTACTGATGGGTTTGTTCATATATCATTTGCCTGATTTGATACATTTTATTCATTAAAAAAAGTAAGAAATGTATTTTTTCTGTCAGTTGACTATATTTTCCGAGTGATAAAAAGAGAAATCCAAAATCCCTTAAACATTTCAATCAAATATGTCAACAAAATGAAACTTTGAACCTGGCTTTATCAAACTTTTAGGAATATATGCAAATTACTGCATATTTAATTAGACTATATTTAATAAATGCCTAATTTGGATATTTAAAGACAACATTTCAAAAATCTTTGCATATCATAATATTATCAATCAACTGGGGAACAGATTCAGTAGATAAAAAATAGATACCATAGATACAAAATATCAAACCAAGTGGTATGTATTTTAAAGAACAAGTTAAAAGCTCACACTTCATTTCATTTGGGATTTTGTTGGGGTTCGTTTGCCAGGATGTTAAGTGTTCTGAGTAGCTGTTGGGTAATTGTTTCTTAATGTCTCCAGTCACCACCCTCAAGCCTCATTTATAAAACATGTGTATGCACAGATTTGATTTTAGATTGTGCGTACGCTAAAATCCAACGGCAACGATCAGATTTATAAAAACATTCTTCGATGTGGAAAAGTGCTTAGCACTTTACCTTGTGGCAGAGTACTGCAGGTATTTATAAGTCTAAGCAGCAATAATAATATTTAAACACAACATTAAAGTTAAAATATTTAGCATGCTTACTTTGGTTTCACATGTTTATATTATTTCGGTCAATCTATAGGCTGTAAAATGGCCTATAATGCAGAACTAGATTTCACATCTGTAAGAGATCTTATATTAAACGTAGGACTGTTTCTATGAAACTTTTATAAACAAGGCTTCTAGTCTCTATAAATGGCTCGTGTCCCTCCTTCAATGTAAGTGTATTTGTTCACCTGGTTTATCGCCCAGCACCTAATGCAGACATTTGTAGTGTCCAAATGCATTTTGAAGTTACTGTACATTATCCTGAGTGTATTTATGATTAGAGCCAAACAACAAACCAGAGCTGCCACTGTCCAGAAGAGCAATGACAGTCATCTGTAATAATTGGATAACAGCGCTGTTTGCAGGGAAGTACAGGATCCTGTTTACATGAAGCTCATTGCACAAGACTGTTGTCCTGCAGCGCTCGGAAAACCGGAAGTTTTATAGGGCGCTAAACTCAGATAATCTTGTTTGCATTCCCAAACCAATTCATTAGGTAAACTATTGCTGTAGAACACAAAGAGAAACTCAGCACCCTTGTAGTAAAATCCTGTGCAAGTTCCTTCAGACTATAGGATGATAAAAAAAAAGATTACATGAACACTAACAATAACTGAACTAAATGTGCATTTGGACACTAAGAAATGTATGCATTTCATCAAATAAAATCTCAGAGTCAAAAACTTGTCCTGGCAGAGGAACCACAGATGATGTTTTGTTTTGATATTTTGTTGCACAATGCAAGTCAAGTCATTTGTGTTTCTATAGTACTTTTCACAATGCACGTTGCAAAGCAGCTGTACAGAAAATCATGATTTTAATCATTATAATATCTCAACATCCTCATCCATTTAGCAGATTAGGGCAATAATATAGTTAACTTTTTGTAGCAATACAAACAATCAAGCAGTTGAGATTGCAATGTATATACTGCTTTACATCAGGCAGAGATTTGCTATATCACCCTATACAAATGTGCTGCATGTATGAGGATAAAGACATACTTATATTTAACTTTTAACTATATTTAACTATATAGAGCTGTGCTTTTACTTTTTTTGCAAAGATGTATACAATCACACAGCCGAGATTTGCTATAGATATTGATTTATGTTAGTTTACTGTTTGTATGCAAAATGTAACCCAACTATTTTATAGTTTACATTTTTCAATGCGATGTAGACATTTTTTAAGAGTGACTTGACGGTCCGAATACTTGTTTTGGGGACGCTTTACAAATGTAATCTTTAAAATAAAGGGTTAAGGAGTTTGTTCTAGTATGCTTTCAGTCAGAAACAGATTTAAGGAGATCTTGTTTAATCCAACAGCCCATATCCGTAGAACTGGACACCTTCTATTTCTGCCAAAATGTGGTTAAAAGCACCAGGGTTATATGATCATAGTGTGCACATGGCCGACGATGCGTAGTTAATGAAAGGCCTTTTTGTGCGAAGAGATCATTAAAACCAACAGATGGAGAAGCGAAGGGATTTTAAACTCCATCCAGGGAGGTTCAGCTGTACAGATCTTTGTCAAATGGTCACATATGAGCGGTGTGCTTGACCAGAGCGGTTGTCCATTACAGAGACGTTTCAGTGCCATCTGTGGAAGACTCTCAGACGTGTAAATGATCAGCTTATACAAGGATGTGTGCCTCGGCTTTCCAAATTCCAGCTCTGAATTGCGCTTGAAGGCACTTTCCATGTGATTAGGACTGAAAAGATTCCTTGTCCCCTCAGAATAAAACCACAGAGTTCGCCTAACAGACATAATCATAGAGCGAGACTTTCCATTGAAAGGACTGTACTTTATTAAATGACAGCGTTGGCATCTGAATGAGGTGAACAAACGTTGAAAATGGGTGTGTAAGAAGTAAATTACATCATATTAGTCTTCTTAATTACCTGACCAGGAAACACGTACTCTGAAAATAGTGAATAACTATTGTGAGGTGCTAAAAGTCTGAGAACACACTGAAAAAGTTGGGGTTTTTTCCATTAAAAATAAAAAACAAAGTCTCAGACTTTTGCACCTGTACACCATTCAAAAGTTCGGGGTCAGTAAGAATTTGTCATGTTTTTGAAAGAATTATCTTATGCTCATCAAAGACTGGATTTATTTCATCAAAAATGATTACAGTTTAAAATAACTGTTTTCTATTGTGATATACACACACCGGCCACTTTATTCGGTACACCTGTTTAACTTCTCTTTAACGCAAATCTAATCAGCCAATCACATGGCAGCAACTCAATGCATTGAGGCATAGACATGATCAAGACGATGTGCTGAAGTTCAAACTGAGCATCAGAATGGGCAAGAAAGGGGATTTAAAGGGTTAGTTCACCCAAAAATGAAAATTCAAACTGAGGCTATAATTCACACGAGCTAACCAAAACTGGACAATAGAAGATTGGAAAAATGTGGCCCGGTCTGATGAGTCTCGATTTCGGATGGTAGGGTCAGAATTTGGTGTAAGCAACATGAAAGCATGGATCCATCCTGCCTTTTATCAGCGGTTCAGACTGGTGCTGCTTTAATGGTGTAATGGGGATTTTCTTGGCACACTATGTACTCCTTAGTACCACTTAAGCATCATTTAAAGGGATAGTTCACCCCAAAATGTAAACTCTGTCAGTAATTACTCTCCCTCATGTTGTTCAACCCCGTAAGACTTTCGTTCATCTTCTGAACACAAATTAAGATATTTTTTATTAAATCTGAGAGCTGGATCACTCCCCCATAGGCTTCTAAGGGATTGAAACTTGCCGGCCCAGAAAAGTTATTAAAGACATCGTTAAAATAGTCCGAGTGACGACAGTGGCTCAACCTTCAGTTTATCAAGCGACGAGAATACTTTCTGTGCGCAAAAAACAAACAAAAATAACGACTTTATTCAACTATTCATTTCCTTCTCTGTGGGCCTCGAGTGAGTTCGCGTAGTGTAACAGCGCAGCGCTTCTGGTGTACGTCACATGACCAGCGTGTGACCGTGTCCATCCCTTTATGACCATCTTCCTATGGCTAGCACTAGCAGGATAACGCTTCATGTCACAAAGCTCAAGCATCAACGATGTGCAAACTAATCTGTAGCAACTGCCTAATGATACCAGGACAATATGTAGCAAAATCTCTGAGGAGTGTTTCCAGAAGCTTGTTGAATCTTTGCCACGAAGAATTAATTCAGCTTTGAAGGCAAAATACTAGCCTGGGAAAACCCAGACAACTTCCGGCAAATTTAGATTTGCTCTGCAAGTTAGTCAGGCAAAGAGCTCATTCAAGCCCATTTCCAATCCGTCGAAATCGCGGCACCAATCAGAAGCGTTGGGGCGGGCTTTACAGCGACGGTGAAGCACATTTTGTACATTTACAAAGATGGCCTTGTTTATACTCGACGCGTCCGCACGAGCGCGTAGGTGCGCAAGGCAAAAATGATGCGTTCGGTGCGCAAGACCGGCAAGACCCCATTTCGCTTGGCTGTGTGCACGGCTTTCTTAACAGCGCGCGCAGCGCCGCGTCCGAGGATGAACGACTTCAAGCCGAATCTGCCCGAGCATGTACGTCTCACCGCACCGGCACCCAGTTTGCGCGTCAAAATTTCAAAGTTCATTGCCAAGTTTTTTTTGTTAAGGTTTTGTTTACTGTGTGTGATTTATTTAATGGAAAGCACATTCACTTCTAGTTATCTTGCTGTTCATTTTAAATAAACGTAAAGCAAGTAGCTAATCAGTGTCTGCTCGTTTATTCCTTTATTCAAGTTGTTCTATAAACAGACGAACGTCGCTCAGCATACGTCATCTCCTTCATCGCTCCGATTGGTTTTAGGTCTATCCAATAGAGTGCAGAAGTTACGATGTCACTCTGTAGGCCAAAACGCGGAAGTGAGTTAGCATTTTAGCACTCCCGGTTGCGATATTTTTTTTCACAGGACGGTAGGGGAAGACTCATTAATATTCATTAGGGAACTAATCCCTGATTGGTCTTAACCCCAGTGACTGGTAGGTTTAGGGGCGGGGTTAGGGGTAGGTCATCAGACCCCTAGTGACGGGTAGATTTAGGGGCGGGGCTAGGTCATCAGACCAATCAGGGATGAGTTCCCTAATGAATATTCATGAGTCTTCCCCTACCATCCTGTGAAAAAAAATATCGCCTCCCGGTTCCCTCGCTCTAAATTTTTGAATGGGTTTTTGCTAAATCGCCTGAAATAAGGTCTGTGGTGAACAAAGCCTCTAAATATTTTCATGTTTTGATCTATGACATAGAACACACAGTTATAACCTGCTTGTGTTTTTTAAACTTTATTGTGTCAGCTTGTTTTTTAAAAACTTTATATAGGCTTCAAAATGTATACATTTTGGATTAACTTGTAAAGATTATCTTGATAGACAAAACGTGTAAGGGTCACAACTCTTTGTTAAACACAGATCTTATTTTTTGCGATTTTCCAAAAGTCTATGGGGAAAATGCATAGCTTTTCGATCGAGGGAACCCATGCGCCGCTAGCTTCCGAGTTGTCCTACAAAGTGACGTCATCACTTCGGCACTCTATTGCGCCCAGAGGCATTTGAGCTACGTCCGTTGGTGACGCCCCTTTGGAAATGATTTGTCTATGAAGCTTTGCCAGACCATAACTCAGTTACAACTGAGAATGGTCTGGTTTTAACCAGGGTAGGCAAAATAGGGTCCGACCCGATACTAGCAAGGTGAGTCTATTTTAAACTGTAATTTATTCCTGTGATCAAAGCTGAATTTTCAGTGTCACATGACCCTTCAGAAATCACTCTAATATGATGATTTGATGCTCAAGAAACATTTATGATTATTATCATTAATGTTGAAAAAAGTTGTGCTAGTTCATATTTTTCTGGAAACCATGATCCATTTTTATTTTCAGGATTCTTCATGAATAGAAAGAAACATTATAAATGTCACTTTTGATCAATTTAATGCATCTTAACTGAACAAAACAAATCTTAACTGACTCCAAACTTTTGAACATTAGTGTTTATAATGTAATATTTCAATTTCAAGGCCAATAAACAACACCAATAGTGAGAGCTTGCATATTTATTCAACTACAGCTTAAGTTGCAAAATTACATGAAACACCAGGTCACCTTAAAAAAGATGATGAGGCTAGACTTCATGTTTTGTACACCAATCATACACAATTATTACAGAATAATTCAACATACGAGAAGCTATTCACTGGCTATTTACAACACAGTTAGCATACCTAATCTATGAGAAGAAACTGTGAGGAGAGTTATTCAGATCAGAAACAAAAGGAAGAGCATGCGGTCGATACGCCGTAAGCACTAAGGAAAGACTAGAGCAAGCTGGGAAGGTCCCCAGTTTAGTGGAAAAATATATGGAAGACTAAGAAACTAAGGTGGGCTTTCCAGTTGGTCTTTGAATTAGGATTGTTAGAAGTATGTGAACTGGAAGCAAAGACAAAACTGCAAATACCGAGTGCTACTTAAATGAATAAATATAAAGCTTTTGGTTCTTTAACCCATAAAACTCATTTACAAGAACGGTTGCTAAAAATGTCAATGAGAAAGTTGGTTTTGATGCTACATTTTTTGCCTTAGAAAATACATCAAAGGAGCCTGTGCGCTAAACGAATGAGTGTGTTTGTACTTATTAGACATTTCCAGCTGGTGGAGGATAAATCTGACCTCAGCTGCCCTGGTGTGTGTGTATGTGTATCGGTATCAGCCGATATATGTTCATTTTTAATGGTATCGTTATCGGCCCGATAAGAAAATTTGTCCGATATATTGAAGCCGATAAATAATGTCTAATTTCCTTCAGCTGAGACTCTTCAGATGCGCATTGTTCAACATGATGGTTTTAAATATGATTGGAATCAATTCAACATGTGCAGCGCAAGTCTGTCATATCGGCTACATAAAATTATAACGAGAACATTATAATTGTGTGCTTGGGCTTTTAATGGTGAGACTTTTGTTTTTGTTATCAGGCTCTCAAAAGTCACATACAAATTTGGATTTCGATTTATCGGCCAATATATCGGTTATCGGCTTTCAAATATAAAAGGTTATCAGCCAAAATGTTCATATCGGTGCATCCCTGGGACTGAGCACAGCAAACTACAACAGCAACAACATCCTCTGTCTATTTGAATGCGTCCTTGATGTGTTTAAGGAATTCACTGCTCAACAAAAACATGAGATTCGCTCCGTAAGATAGATACCCTGTGCTTTAAGTATGAGATCTAGACCGAGTTTGCTATTGCTAGAAGTGACTAGTGCCAGGAACTGTAACTACTCCTTGAATTAAACCTTTACAATAAAGGGTAAATAGTGTTAATAATTGCAGTTTTGTGATTGCTCCGATTGTCTGAAGTTTTAGAATTTTTCAAATAGCAAAAAAAAATGAAAGGAAACAAAACACAAACTCTTTAACAAATCTGTTTTTCTGTCCAATGAGAAAGCCACACGGAAACAACAAGGGGAGAATAAAGTCGATCCGATCCGAGTTACGACAACCAGACAACAAAGAACCAACACCTCTTCTGAACATGAACATATAAAATAAAACCCATCTGAGCTTCCTTCACAAGGAGCAGATTAAAGTCCAAAATAGCACCATTCATCAGTGTCTCAAATCCGTGGCAGCATCTCAGTCACTTACCACAAGGAAACAATGCATCTCTACAGCTACTTCTATATCACAACGTACATGATTACACTTTAATATACTGGCAAAGCAACAAAAAAAGTTCAAAAGCAAAAAATTAACAAGCAAATTCTACAAAAATGAAACCAAAAATATGAACTCTGTAGCGTTTTAGTAACTGCATGAGAAGTGGGGACTCTTAGCCTTAGTAAATACTGTAAGGTGTGAGTATTGACTGACGTTTACATGTTTTAGTAATGAAGACGTATGGATGTGAGGAGGGACATCACAGTGCCTCTGTGAGCAGTGATAGACTTTTATTTTTGGCGATAGTGTCAAAATGGTTCACAGAAGTGCTAGTTTTGACTTCAAATAATTTTAAGAGAATTATAAATCAATAAAAATGCAACCACAAATATACATTTGGCAATTGTCTCATTTGCTATTATTCAATTTTATTATAGATACTGCAGGGTTCCCACAGAATTTAAGTAAAAATGTTGCATTAAGTTAAATAACATTAAATTAAATAACCAAAACAACTTTTTTTTGTAATTATATTCTTTTTCAACGATTCGAATTCACTGATATTTCTATGGGAACCCTGACATTGGTATCGGCCTTGAACACATATTGGTCGAGCGCTAGTGTTCGTCACATTACAGCATTGTTGCATGTCATTACAGAACACTTAACATTTCTTGGTGGGTTTTTTGTTCACAGGGAATTCACAGAGATATGAAAGACTCCAGCCGTGCAAAGTAGAAGTGGACAAGTGGAAGACATGCTGCTGCTGCCGCCAGGGTCCCGGACCCCCGGGAACAAACACACACGTGTGGGTCTTCAGTGAAGCTCCAGTCTGTCTTGAGGTGCTGTGTGTCTTTACTGCCGCCCCCTTCCGAAGAGCATATCATCAAGGCTTAGAGTCCCAGGTTTTTCTAAAATTTTATTAATCACATAGATGGGGGAAAAGCCCCAGCGTCATAATTCATCTGTATCGCACGCCATAACCATAGAAAACAAGGATATACATGATTTAGGAAATAAAAAATAATATACATGAGGATACAATCTCTCCCCCGGAGGGCCCTGTTCTCTATCCTACATCAGACAGGAATGTCGATCTTTCGTGGCGGTTCCTCTCCACACCGCCAGGCTCGGGAACAAGGCCGTTCGCTCTGAGGAAGAGAACCAACAATAGATGGAAATCACCGCTCGGGATACTGTGATGTCATCAAAACACTGATCACTGGGGGACTCAACCTACCTAATGGGATCCCCCATTGCTTCTGTTGGTGTCATTTTGAAGAAGGAACCTGGAGGAGAGAGAGCAATTAATTTGTGTGTGTGTGTACATCATAAACTACTGATATTTGACTTAATTGGCCCCTAACAGAAAGGCTTGTAATAGGAGTCAATAGGTGTAACCGGTTACACCATTTGACATTTCAGTTTAAAATCAAATTTGACAGGCATTATCTTGTAATCATGTGGCCTTGGTGGTAATATTTAAAATGTAATTTTTAAAGTTAATAATCATTTTTATAATAATGATGAATTATCAATGTATTCCCGGGGTCATACCATTTGACATATACTTAAGAATACCTGACCATACCCTAAAATTGTCAAATTATCTCACATTTTAAAATGAGTTAATAACATTTGCATGCAGAAGTTAGTTTCAACGGGGGTCCGTCTCTGTGATATAATTTCCTGTCACATGGTCTTCTTACACAATATTAACAAAATGACTCCTTGAATGGTGGTTACACCACCTTGACACTTCAGGAATTTTACTTGACTCACATGATTCCCCAAATTAATTATAATATTCAGAACAATGGTGTTCCATTTACTTTTATTTACTGATAAATAGTTCTAATGTAAGATTATGCCAAACTAGCTGATATGGTGTTTTATTGAGAATTTCACCTTTTTTAAACGAGATAAATTATTTGGTACAAAGTTTTGACGGTTACACCACATAGACATTTGTGCAATCATCCCCCAAACATTCTCTCAAAATTAATTAAAACCAGAAATTTTAGACTTGGTCCTCAAAAAAGAGCATGTATGCAAGTAATTTGCCATTTTATTTGGAAATTTTAACCCTTTTAAATTTAATTCAACCATATGGACACAAAAAAATTCAGTCAACATTTGAAGTGGATCAAAAAAGTTCATCAAAGTTTTCCAAAGACAAGAACAGGTATTGTTCAAAATCCATGTTTAACTTTGATGAAAGGTTTTGGTCCACTACAAATGTTGACTACTGTGTGTGTATATATATATATACACTCACCGGCCACTTTATTAGGTACACCTGTCCAACTGCTCGTTAACACTTAATTTCTAAGCAGCCAATCACATGGCGGCAACTCAGTGCATTTAGGCATGTAGACATGGTCAAGACAATCTCCTGCAGTTCAAACCGAGCATCAGTATGGGGAAGAAAGTTGATTTGAGTGACTTTGAACGTGGCATGATTGTTGGTGCCAGAAGGGCTGGTCTGAGTATTTCAGAAACTGCTAATCTACTGGGATTTTCACGCACAACCATCTCTAGGGTTTACAGAGAATGGTCCGAAAAAGAAAAAACATCCAGTGAGCGGCAGTTCTGTGGGCGGAAATGCCTTGTTGATGCCAGAGGTCAGAGGAGAATGGCCAGACTGGTTCGAGCTGATAGAAGGGCAACAGTGACTGAAATAACCACTCGTTACAACCGAGGTATGCAGCAAAGCATTTGTGAAGCCACAACACGCACAACCTTGAGGCGGATGGGCTACAACAGCAGAAGACTCCACCGGGTACCACTCATCTCCACTACAAATAGGAAAAAGAGGCTACAATTTGCAAGAGCTCACCAAAATTGAACAGTTGAAGACTGGAAAAATGTTGCCTGGTCTGATGAGTCTCGATTTCTGTTGAGACATTCAGATGTTAGAGTCAGAATTTGGCGTAAACAGAATGAGAACATGGAACCATCATGCCTTGTTACCACTGTGCAGGCTGGTGGTGGTGGTGTAATGGTGTGGGGGATGTTTTCCTGGCACACTTTAGGCCCCTTAGTGCCAATTGGGCATCGTTTAAATGCCACGGCCTACCTGAGCATTGTTTCTGACCATGTCCATCCCTTTATGGCCACCATGTACCCATCCTCTGATGGCTACTTCCACCACGTCACAAAGCTCTAATCATTTCAAATTGGTTTATTGAACATGACAATGAGTTCACTGTACTAAAATGGCCTCCACAGTCACCAGATCTCAACCCAATAGAGCATCTTTGGGATGTGGTGGAACGGGAGATTCGCATCATGGATGTGCAGCCGACAAATCTGCGGCAACTGTGTGATGCCATCATGTCAATATGGACCAAACTCCCTGAGGAATGCTTCCAGCACCTTGTTGAATCTATGCCACGAAGAATTGAGGCAGTTCTGAAGGCAAAAGGGGGTCCAACCCGTTACTAGCATGGGGTACCTAATAAAGTGGCCGGTGAGTGTATATATATATTATGGCTGTCGATTTAACATGTTAATTTAATTAATTCAAGATTTTAAGGCAAAAATGCCTGTACGAGTTTGTCTCATTTATATGATATTAGTTAAGCAATATCACATGAGTAACGAGCGCAATATCACACTAATGCTGTTTTTGTCTTGAGTAGCACAAGTGCAAATGTGATAGATTTTATACAACAGTTCAATTATTAAGAAGTTAATATTGTTATATTTTAGGCACATTATTGTGTTTTTGCTCAATTATGCCAATAAAAATATTACTTATAAAGCCAGAACAGAGGTGTTATGTGTCTCAGAGCAACACACAGCAGTGCTTTGTTTCTGAATGAATCAGCATTTTGAGCGAATCAATCGGGTGAACCAATAATTCAGTGACTCATTCATAAAGAGAGCTATTTATGTAATTCCTGAATGAATCAGCCTTTTAAAACTAATCAATGAATGATTCAATGACTTACTCATTTACGGCCCCCTACTGGCAGTTTTAGTTTCTTATTTAGAGTATCATTTTATTAAAAATTTTATTATTTTTTTCACTAGTTTGCCCAAAAAAGATAATTCTGTTTATTTGTCCTTTCAAATCTGTATTACTTTTATACTTTAGTGAGACATAAAAGAAGATATGTTGAAGAATGCTGGTAACCAAACTGTTTTGGTCTGTAAATGTATCTAAATACCAATTCAGCTGCAGCTTCAGAAAAAAAGTTATGGCCGTTGTAGCCTATAAGTTTGTGAAATAAATTCTAGGTTTAATCATCAAATATTTATTTCTAAAATATCTTTCTAAAGCTACTTTTTAATAATGTTTATTTGATACTTTTCTCATTAAGCACAATAATAACTTTAAATGATCTTTTGGAATTCATTTCTCAGGCAAATTTGATGTGCAATTTATTTGTGATTAATTAGACTAATTAATCAGCACATCACATCATGTGAACCAGCAATGAGGTTAATCATAAACATTGATTTGAAAATTAGAAAATTGGACAAAAAGACAAGACTGTCTAGTTAATGGCTTTAATCATATGAAGCAATCCAAATGACGAACAAATTATTATTTTTAAACGAGCAAATTATAATATATATATATATATATATATATATATATATATATATATAATTATATTTTGCCAGTTTAAAAATACATTTAATTGTATATATACCTCTAATTTGTAGACATTTCTTTGAAGAATTTTGTTTTCCACCAAGAATCCCACAGTTAAACACGATTATTTAAATAAAAATGAGTTATTCAAGAAATAATGCAGGCTGTTTTTCTTCAACAAAAGCTATACCATAAATTAACACCCTAGTTCCCAGTAGGTCTGTCTTTAAAGGTTTGCAATGCAAATTGTTATCATTGAAAATAAAATGACCTATGCTATTTTTACTTATAATCCAACTGCTGCGCTCGATTACCAAAATATCAGATGCATGATGCATAATGTCTCGTAAATTTAAGGTCATAATCTCTGCTCTGAAGAAACATTCATCCTCCCACATTCCTGCTGAGTCAGACAGATATCAGACGACGACAATATCTATTTGAGATACTCGGTGTGAGCTGGTAACATGCACCACAGAAGCATTTTGAACATTACGACAAATGCAACAAACAATGCAAAGAATATGCATTTATTTTCTTAAGCAAATGCACACGGTTGCAATCGTGGGGCCAGAGACTGGCTTCCCATTCCACTTCCCTGACTGCAGCTTGGAGCGTTTCCAAATCCAGTCAAACGAGGTCACATTTTCCCCCGCCTCAGCCCGCCATACTGAGCGCGCATGAACCCAATGAACCCATCTGCCTGCTGCAGAACAGACTGATTGTGGAAAAACGCCCCTGCTGACACGGTTCCAGCTCACGCCAACGATACCCTAGTCTACACTGGGCTTTTAATCATATATATTCACTATGCAATAATAAGCAATTGCATAATTGTACAAAAAAAACCCTAAAATTGCATGCATATCAATCCCATGCAATGCAAAAAAGGGGGGTTTGGGATCAAATGACTGAAATGGCACTGCAATCAAATGCCCTTGATGTCTGTATAGCAATTTGAAAACAGACCATGGTGATTTGCATGATGCTGGATTAAGCATAACAGCAAAGGAGACACGTCTACCGACGATGCCCGTATGCATGACTTCATCTTTGAGTCTAAATTTAGGACTGTGCCGTGCATGCAACAGCTTTGGAGCTCCCTAGACAGTCACGGATATGTGGTATTCCTGCTTTGAGCACAAGGCATTCTGGTATAGCTCTGCTGAATGAGGTGAAAATGGTGGAAAATAAGACACCCTTGTCCTAACATGAACTGAGAAACGAGTTTGGCATCGAGAAGCTGCAATGCTGTGGGGTTTTTCCCTTGGAAGTGCTGATGATACTGAAAACAGATTTAAACCCACACAACAGTGCAACATTTAAACGTTTTTTATAATCAGCAGCTGAGTTTGTGTGTGTAGGTGGCAGACTGGGGGAATACAGTCAGTCCGTGTCTGGGTACAAATAACATTAGTATATTCAGTTATTGTGCTGCTGCTGGTCTTTGACTGTCGTTTATTAATCTAGTAAATCAAGTTTAGACTTTCCTGTTCAACCAACGGCAGACAGAACAAAGGAGGCGATGCGATATCAGCGGCACTTTCGTTATTCCCGTTTGTTCGATTTTATTCCCATCTGTCCTACTTTTTGTGAGCTGGATACAGTCTAGGCATGTTTTGGACTAAGATAAACACAATTTCATACATTATATTCAGTACTAGAAGAATAACTAACTAGCATTAAAGAAGTCCCGATTATTCTTCGTTTTTGAACTTTTGGCGAATGTGTGAAGGTTTACTTACAGATACAGCCTTTGTTCTTGTCCTTTCACTGTAAAGTTACTGCTGGAAAAGACGTCTGTGGATGAAGGCAGACCCGAGCAGCAGCCTTGCGGGGCTCTGACACCCCATACAAGGCTGCAGGACTGGAACTCAGCCGCTTCCAATGGCTGACTGCATGTAATTCAAAAGAGAGCTAATTTTGACCGTGCTGGACCGGGGCCAAGCCCCCCATGCCGGCTCTGCACTGCAGTTCGGTTCAGACGGACCGTTGATTACCCGGCGATGGGCGGGGTCTGGGAGGCTCCGCCCCCTGCGCGTGCGTGCGGCGCCATTGATTGGTCGGTTAAAGTTGTCTGATGAGACACAAAGGATCTTGGTGTATGTATGGCAAGCCAGTTTGACTTTTATTAATTCCCAGGAAATGAATTCTTTCTTTTTTTTTAATTAACCAACGAACTTTAGTAGTATATAATACAATATAGTATACATAATTTACAAATTAAAGGGGGGGGGGGGGGTTGATTATGATTGAACTTTTTTAACTTTAGTTAGTGTTTAATGTTTCTGTTTGAGCAAAAACAGCAAAGTTACAACGCTCAGAGTTCAAAGCAAAAGGAAGATATTTACTTTTAAAGAAATTGTTTTTTAATGACTACAACAAACCGGCTGGTAGGGGTCTACACAAGCTTCCTCCCGGGTTAGTGACATCACTAACCCTAAAATTTACATAAACCCCGCCCCAAGAAAGGGGGTGAGTCCATGTTGAGAACACACACACACACACACACACACACACACACACACACACACACACAAGCTCTTAAAGCTCCGCTCTCTGTGCCGGGAGCAGCAGCTCATTTGCATTTAAAGGGACACACACAAAACAACGTATTTTTGCTCACCCTCAAAAAAGGATAATTTTAACATGCTATAAAAATACCACAACCTAATAATATTAAACAAATATTAAATATTAAATTATGTCAGTGGTTAATAGATGCCATTTACACCAAGTGAAAATAGCATATTTTCTTAGCGATAGATGCTATTTACACTAAGTGAAAATAGCAATAGATTATATTTCCACTATTTAAAAATAGCGGTATTTTTTTTTTTTTGCAATAAGTGTTAATAGTAGGCATATGCACCTCAGTATTACTATTTGCACCTCAGTATGCAATAATAACATAATGAGTGTATATTATTATATTTATTAAATAAATGCCGTATTATTGGGACAATAAAGTCCTCTCTACACCTAACCCTACCCAATAAACACTAACACTTTATTATTAAATAACCGTTTGGCACTTTAATTCCACTTTTCACATATTTTCTTCATATTTATTGAAAATAAATTCCTTTCCAATCTGATATGCAATGGGAAAAGGGAGAAGAACAAGTTTGGCAAAAGGTGGATTCGAACTTGGGTCGATCACGTCAAAAAGTATCAATTAAAAAGTATCTACAGCTCACTGCTATAGGCTACTTGCAGGTCTCAGGCCGGTTTCACAACACAAGCGTAAAAAGAGCGTAACTGTACGTTCACACCGCCGCCGGCGAGAGCGGCCAAATTCGCTCTCGCCGCCCTGCCAGCGACGCCGTGGAAAGATTCGTGGACGCTCTGATGCTCTGACGTAGATCGAATGTTTGGTCTTTTTTAAAACTTTATTTAAAGGGGCCGTAAAGCAAACAAGCATGTCGATCGTTATTTTTGCAGAAAATTGATCGATGGAAAGAACTTAACAATTATAGTGACATGTTTGCTAACGAAATAAACCAATTAAAAGCCATTTGTGTGGTGTGGCTTTTGTGTTCATGGTTAAGTGCTATTCTAATTTGCATTCCCGCTGAAAAACAAGCATTCTTGCGCGAAAATCTTGCCTATAAATAGTGTTGCGCGCCTTCTTATCAAATTCAAATCATCAACCTCTCCTCTATTTTGCTTGGGAACTAATGTGGTCGGAACCAAAGTTACTTGACTGCGTTCTCTGGAATCCTCTCAAACGGAGCACTTCTGCATTCCGATTGGTTGCCGCCGAACCGCGTCATAGATCATTACCATAAAGTTGAGCTGATTTCAACTTCTCCTCGCCGCTCCTCGCCGCTCTCACCGTCCAAGACGCGCCGCGCCGCCCTCGCTCTCATTGAAAATGAATGACTTCCGGCCACTTTGATGCTCTTGCCGGCGGCGGTGTGAACGCACAGTAAGCAGTATCATTTTTCTGATATGTGAAATTGGAATTTCAACTAGGAAGAAATCAATTCTTGATCTCAACAACGGGATTTGAATGGCAGCCTAGTGATATCAAGAATTAAAAATTTTAACTAGTGACAATTGAATTTTTGATATCAAGAATGCATATCCTGGGAATTAATAAATGTTAAAACGGCTTGCCATAGTTGGTGTGTGGGCGCTTGGTGGCCCAGAATGCCGAATCTTTCATTGAGACGCATTCAAACCTTTATGAGTTTTTTGTATTGTTGAGGGCTTTTGATCTCTAGGGAGGATAATCTTTTAAATCTACATGTTTATTTGATATACGCCTCGGAAGAAAAATTAAATACGCTCGTGAAAGTTCAATAAAATACGATGTAAAAATCTTTATCAGGCACGGATGTGCTTGATCCATTATGACCATCGCGGTGAAAAGTAACAGATACCACGCCGTCTCTTCAGCAGCAGTGAATTATCAATCCATAATTTAGATCGAAATAATGATATTGTTTAACATTACTAGCGAATCGATTATTAAATTCAAATAAACAGTGAACCGTTAAAATAGGAGCATTATTATTTAAACAAAATAAGAAGGAAATTGTACGAGCCGATAAGCCCCGCCCATTTGGAGGACGCGATGCTGTCCAATGAAAGACCAGCAATGAACATGTGCTTGAGTTCGATTGGCCAACGCCTGAAAAGTCCGTTGAGCGTCACTCGTTGTTTTGAAACAGACAGTAAACTTGAATTTTTTAATAAACCTCTTTATTAAAATTGTGAAACAATCAATAGCCGATTAAAACAATATTATAAGATGGATTTAAAAAAAATCTTATGGACACATAAAAAAGGTCAATAAAATCTCTAAGTTCCAAGAAGGAGACGACAGCTTATTGTTTTGCATTGGTTTATTAAAACAGTACACTTTTTAAGTCTCGGTGGAATCATATACAAAATTAATTTAAATGTAAATCCTTAATACTCCTTAGTTGAGCCTTATATACAATGAGGCATGTGTTGGATTAGTAAAAAAAAAAAAAAAGAATAATAATTGTGCTTCAGTAATAACGTGAAACTGTACTGTGCTAGAAAGCAATAACAATTCAATGAAATGGCATTAAAATAATAACACTTGTCAGTTTAGGTATATTTAGTTAATCAAAATTAACCAAAGATCTCGACTTGTGAGTGAGCTTTATGAGGAGAAAACCGTTGATTGTGCAGGACACCTGTCTAAACAACCACGCGCCTCGTTGCTAGGTGACGCGTGACAAATGAAAACAATGTTCTAAAATCGGCTCAAATTCGCTACTTTTAAATTGTTGCCTCGGGTTGATTTTTTTCCCGCGGGTTAAAGGTGCATTAAATACTTCAATTCTAACAGTTGTGGATTTAACATAAAAATGTAATGTCTAATGTTAAATTGTCTGTTTTTAATGTAACCTTCTCCATTTAAATAACTTGGTCAGTTCAAGAATAATTTTTTAAATGTTTAATTATTTATTTGAAAGAATTAAAAGAGCAGTTTCACATCTATCCTCGTATAATTGTTAAACTGCTCGAGGTAAATACGGGATTTAGAAAGGAATTAAGTAGCTAATCTAATGACACTGTTGAAGCTAGTAATTATTTATTATTAGGCTAATTATATTACTTGCATTTTTTAGTATATTAAAAATAATAATCATAATTTAAAAATGACCAAAAAATTAACACTTATAGCTACTAAATTTGAAACAGTGAGAATTAAAAATTACATAAACTATATGAAGTCATGAACTCATCCCAAACTGAATAATACTATCCTTAAACCAGCCCCATAATCTAGTGATCCATAGATTGACTCCTAAATCAGTCAAATACTGGATCTCAGGTGTCAGCATTTTCCGGCAGAGCTCTTGGTACTGCTGGTCAATATCGGTCCTCAGGTTGAATCCTAATATGGAAGCTTTTCCAATGGGCTGCCAGGGTTTCATGTGTCTGTCTGTGATGTCCTTCGCCTCCACGGCTCGCGCTCCATCAATGCAAATGGCCTCCATCTCTGCGTTTCTCCTGCGTAGCTCCTTCACGTGCTCCTCCATTCGGCTCCGGCCGTACGCCTCCACACGGGCCCAGAAAGTGGCGTTAAAATGGCGATAAAGCTGCCAGTCAGCGCCGCTCCATTGTCGGGCTTGAGTCTTCATCTCCGGGCTCATGAGAGCTACAGACGTGGCGTTTCGAGCATTAATCCTAAAAAACAGCAAGTCGTCCATTTCCCAACATAGAGCATCTTTTAGCAGAATGAGCGACTCCTCAAAGTGCTCCGATATTAAAACATACTGAAAATGCTTTTCGACGTACTCAATCCCTTGTTGAACTCTTGGATCTCCAGCATCCAAATCGTTCTCGAAGCCAAAGTCAAAAAACTGTAGGTTCTTGAGGTAAAATGCGTTGATTCCCTTTGGGTTGAAGTAGCGGTTTGGATGGGCGAGGAACTCTTTAAATTGGTCTTCTCCAGGTATTCTCCATGTTTGGGGTATGTAAGCTTTGAAGTAGTGAAACGTTGACTCAAAAAGCTCTGCGGGATCCCGTATGATGGTGAAGAAGATGGCGTCCGCCGGGAGTAGCTTCTTCACCTCGGGCGCATTGAATCGCATGTGATTGCACACGATATTATAGCACGTGCCCGGCTGGTAGCTCTTCACTTGAGTTCGAAAGAAGCTGGATGGGTAGGAGAAGTCATTACGGCTGTCTGGGAGAGCAAACTTCAGCTGATGCTTTTCTCCAAAGCGGAGGAGAATGTTCATTAAAGTGCTGCTGGCCGTCTTATGGGTCTTCATGAACATCAGGTTCACTTTAGGCGCACAGGCCACATCTTCTCTGATGCTTTGTGAATTGTTCCACACTTTAGTGTTTGGTGCACATTGGGCCAGAA
Organism: Rhinichthys osculus; assembly: GCA_029959095.1. Lineage (NCBI taxonomy): Eukaryota > Metazoa > Chordata > Actinopteri > Cypriniformes > Leuciscidae > Rhinichthys > Rhinichthys osculus. The sequence continues at coordinate 29,655,317 of JARWKJ010000024.1, forward strand.
GTACACTGAAAAAGATACAGAAAAATTGAGGATAAACTGAATTATTATACAGTAGTCAACATTTGAATTGGATCAAAACCTTTCATCAAATTTATATGAATTTTGTACAATACCCGTTTTTGTCTTTGGACAATTTTGATGAACTTTTTCACTTCAAATGTTGACTATGTCGATTTGATTTCAGAAGCGAAAATGGTCCTTTAAATGTAATTTATTGAATGGAAGCTTTGGGGGAAAAAATTAAGAGACCACTGCTGAAAATTTTAGGTAATCAGTTACATTAAAAAAAAGTACATTTAGAAATTCAAAGTTTAAGTAAGCAGAACTAGCAGATTTTTATCTTGTACTCATACATTAACTTAACACCCTTAACTTGAAATATTTGAGGAATCTAATTCATACATTTAATTTAAAATGATCATGTAATTTCAACTTAAAATTTTTAGTAGTGGAAACTTGGTTAGCTTTAACTAGCTAATTCAGTAAATGCTAACTTTCTAAATGGTAACACAATCTTAACAACATTAACACGACTAAATCTCCCACTTAACATTAATCTTGCAACAAAAACAAAAAAAAACACATTTTAGAATATTTCATTTTAGCATTTACTCTCCCTTTCAAGTGCCATAGCAAAGCTGGGAAATAGAAATCCCAGCCCAGTTTAATTTATATTAAGTTTATCTAAATGAAAAGAACCAAGTTCATAAAACTCAAAACTATTAAGTTTTGTGAATGCAAAAGAAAAAGAAAGTTCTAAATAGTTAATTTGATTTTAATTAACTTTTGTTTAATTTAAGTTTACCCTACTCAAACCAATTAATTATTTTGAGCATCAGGGTTTACATTGGTTGCTGATGATTCAACACGTGGCCGATACCAATCATCCATCACCAATCACGGGGTCTATTTAAAGCCAAAGGATAACTACTCCGATCAGGATTTTTCAGACATTAATACAGCAAGGACGCATAAATCTGAGCAAAAGTAAAACACATTCGTTACTGAATAAAGATACCTCACTGTGACGGTCACCAGCTGGAGTGCCCTTGAGAGCCACCAGAGGGCACTCCACATCAGACTATTGTCATTCCCTCACAAACTACATCTCCCATAACTCACTGCCCGGACTCTTCATCCATTATCACATTCACCCAATGGTGTAATCCACCAGCCGAAACTGAAGTCTCCCCGGGGGCCGCCATCGGCTAGCAAGCCTTCTCCTGCTGTTAGCACTCCATTGACTCCCATTCATTTTGGCGTCACTTTGACAGCGAATAACTTTACATCTGAGGCGTTTAAAGACTCCATTTGTCCATTGTTTATTTCTAAAGAAACACGACAATGTATAAAAGTCTCCATTACCTTGTATCTTAAGTTATGGCCCTGTAGAAGCCGTTTTTGTAAAAATAGGCTATCGATTGCGTCATAACACGCGACTCTCTGTCGCACAGTAGAGAAATTACTATTACTATTAGGCAGGAGGAGAAGCTCATGTCAATCGGGGGGACGGAGACATAAAGTGGAGGGAGAAGCCCATAGAGACTCATAAAGTTGCTCCTGCTGCTCTGCTTCACTTTCTCCGTTGAAGTCTATGGGGTTGCTGTGCCCATTTCTTTTACTGTCTATTCACCTGTGTCTCATTTCCTAGTTTAGCTCACCCCATATAAGCCTGGATTTCTCATTCATTATCTGCGAAGTCTTGTTTAGTGTCACACTGCAATTCCAAGCATTCTCCTTGGTTTTATGACTCTTGGTTTTTTTATTTCTTGCCTGTTCCGTGGATTACTCTTTCGCCCGTGTTCCCTGCCTTGTTGTGTTTGTTATTGTTTGGACTGATCACCCGGTGTTTATGACCTTTGCCTGTTTTTTTCGACTACGATTGTGGATTACCCTTTCAATAAAACTGCATTTGGATCCTCAACCTTCGTGTCTCGGAGCAGTTCGTGACACTCACCTTGTAATCCGCATTATCATTATTTACACGTGCCGGACATTGAGACGGAATACACCATAAAAAAATGATTTTAACAGTGAATAACTGTAAAAATGCTACGGTAAATCCTGTTTATTGGTTAACAGTAAGTTTCCCTATGATATATGGTTAATAACTGTAATCTAACTTTAAATGAGAGTTTTTACTGTAAACTGTTACTGTTTACTGTTTTTACATTATTACTTAAAAAAAGTAAAATACAGTTAAATTGACAGAAGTGAAAAAGAACACGTCATTGTATAATTTACAGTGAAACCCGTAAATTGACATTCCCAGAATTCCCTGTGTGACACTTCGAAAATGTGATGTATTTTTTCTGTATTTCTAACTATGCCCTATAGTTTGTTCTAATCAGTTTACATTAGGTTTTTATGTTACATGTTGTTAAATGAATGTTTATCGCATAACTTTAGTGTTGTGTGTTACCACGATGGTGTTTAGTGTTTGTGTGAATGACACTGTGTCTTTTATATATTAGCATTGACTTGTGCAAGAGCTGCGTGTATTGAGCTTTGATTCACCATGTGTTTTTGGTGGTTGTCATTGTATTACAAATGCACAGAACAGATATTAGTACTTCAGTACGTTGGTAAATAAATGTTGTATCAGTTAAGTTAAATCTGTAAAACCTCAAATGTTGCTATACTGTATTTTTACAGTAAATGTCTGGCAACCAGAGCTGCCGTTTTTTTACCGTAAATTATTTAAAAAAAATTACAGTGTATGGCATAAACAAAATGTAAAAAAAAATCCTGCTAAATTAACTATAAACAAGCTGTGGTTGCCAGAAATGTAAAATACCGTGATGTTTCCAGTATTACAGGACTATATATTTTACAACTTTTAACCAAATGAAATATGTTAATACCAATCTTGAACTATCAAAATCAGGTTTTTACCTTAAAATTCTATGACAACCACCATAATAATATGGGTGATCCAATCGCTAAATTCGCTTCTTATCGCTCAATCTGTGATCTCTCAGTTTGCTGATTTCATAATCTGATTTCTTGCTGACTCATGCCTTACAGTGGATAAAAAAGTCTAGTCACACACCCCTGCTAAAACAGCTGGTTTTTGTGGTGTAAATAAAATCAAACAAATCAGAACTGCTGATAAGACTCAAAATCAAAGGATGCTTCAGCTTATATTAGTTTAGGGGTGTGTAGACTTATGCATTTTGTTATTCCAAGTTTTTATTTTATTTTATTCTCTCAGGAAAGTGTCACTTTGGTTTTCGGCATTGCTTAGGTTGTTATTTTTACATTAAACTTGCAAAAGTTCTTATGATTTTTATTTGCTTGGTTTTTTACATCACATAAACAACTGTTTTAACATATATATATGCTAAATGTAAAAAGAAACAACAAAGTGTGCTTACCTGTGTGTATCCAGGGAGGCTGGACCAATAAAACAGTAGAATCCCATAATGCAAATCACAAAAGCCCCAAAAAACAACTTTTGTGTCACTCGCTTCATCATCCTTCCAAACTCTCTTGGATCCTTAAAAGGAAATCATAGATGAGATCACTTTATCTACATGTGGCCGATTGATTACAGTAGTCTTACAAGAACCGAAACAAGACTGTTGTTCACTCCTCACTGATTGCTAGTTGGTCAGACTAGTTCTTAAGACGGTTTCCGTGTTTATGCAACTATGATATCAGATCTTTACTCCTTGTAAATAAGTTTTATTAGACATGTTTTGATTTTGTTTGGTATTTGCAAACGAGAGGCACTTTACCTGTCTAGCTACATTTGTTAGAATATGCATTGTTGTTTGGATTTGTATGTATGCACAGAGTGTCATACTGTATTTGTACAGAAAGTGTTTCTTACTCTGTTTACACATCAAACATGCATATGCCAGTGTTTACAAGGCCTACAACTCTTGTTTCAAAGTTCCTATACTTTTGCCTTAATCTCATTCCAACACACCTTAAATGCAACATTTACTAACTATATCAAGTGATATGGATGAAATGTCTACATAAGTGGTTAAAACTAATTATAGTCTCACTCTAAGAGTTTACAGAATGGCAAAACGTCAGTAAAATCTGTAAATGAAAAAAACTTGTAAAAACAAGTTCTTCCTGAATGTTTCGGAAAGGCGTGTCAGACATGCAGTTATTTAAGATTGCATCACAACACTTCATGCATTTTCAAAGGCTTTGATTAGAAATAATTCTTAATATGATGTCATCAATTCCATATGATGTCATAAAAGATTTGAGCTTGTTTAATAAAGTCACAATTGCGAGATATAAAGTCTCAATTCTGAGAAATAAAGTCGCAATTGCGAGAAAAAAAGACAGAATTGAGACTTTTATCTCACAGCGAGTTTACATCTCGGAATTCTGACTTTATAACACATAATTGCGAGTTTATATCTCGAGATTCTGACATCTTTTCTCAGAATTGTGAGATATAAACTCGCAATTGTGTGTTATTAGGCCAATTCTAAGGAAAAAAGACTAACTCCCCCCCCCCCCCCCCCCCCTCAGAATTTATATCTCACAATTCTGACTTTATATCTCGCATTTCTGACTTTATAACACGCAATTGCGACTTTATCAATCAATTCTGACTTTATATCTCGCAATTCTGACTTTACAACACGCAATACTGACTTTATATCTAGCAATTCTGAGAAATAAAATCAGAATTGCGATATGTAAACTCGCAATTGTGAGAAAAAAAGTCGCAATTACCTTTTTATTTTTCATTCGGAAACAAGCTTCCATATATACCTGATCAGTCCTTGTTGCATTGCTTTATCACATTAAATGATCCCAGAAATCACGGGCCAAAGACGTGCTCAATGGAATTGATGGACATCTATAGCGCTCGTGAACCGGTTCTGCTGTTGACGGAGAACAACCTCTCAGTTCTTTGTTCTGCTATTGGTTTGATGTTTATAAATGATAAACTGTCAGTATAGAGAGCAATGGAAGGTCACGCACCCATTTGGGATTTAATAAAACCATGAAAAGATGTTGTTTCATCAGTGTTTTATGAATCGTCTGATGTGGTCAATACACACCCCGCTCATGTCAAGGTTGTGACAGACAGTGAACATTAGACTTGTGTTGAAACCTCGAAATAATCAATAATTATTTATATATATTTCAGTTTTCGTTATTTTAGGACATGCATGTTACAACAAAAATAAAAATGAGAAATGTTGATTTTTTATTTCTTTATTTATTTTTTTACAAAAATGCCTTATTTCTGGCTTAGTTTTAGTTATAATAACCCATGAAATGGAATTGTCAATTATCATGGACAATTTGATTTAATGGGATATTAAAAATATTATGTTTCTTTATGCATTTTATTTTTGCAAAACATTGTGTATGATATACTTTAAATAACTGAATTTTATTTTATTCTATTAACTATAATAACATTAGGCCTATATTTTTTTTATCCAGACTATAATAACATTTTATTTTATTTATTTGAGCTATAATGACATTTTATTTATTTATGTTTTATTTTAACCATAATAATATTTTATTTTATTTTATTTAAGCTATAATTAAAAAAAATATTTTATTTTAAATATGTAATATGACATTTTAATGACATTTTATTTTTTTGTTTTTATTTTAACTATAATATCTTTTATTTTATTTGACCAATGACATTTGACATTTTGATGAGATTTTATATTTTTATTTGAGTTATATACCTATATTAACATTTGTATTTTATTTTAACTGTAATAACATTATTTTAGTATTGGCTTTTATTTTCTTTAAGCTATAATGACATTTTTTTAAATATAATATTTTATTTTATTTGAACTATCATTACATTTAATTTAATTTTAACTATAACAAAATGTTATATTATTTTATGTTACTTTAATGACATTTATAAAAAGTATTTTACGTTATATAATAACATTTTATAGAATTTTTAATTATAATAACTTTATATTTATATACTTTATATATTTATTTATCCCTGCTACACGGATGTGCTCGTGTTTTGTCAGTGTGTCGCTGCGCGCTCACAGGTTTCAGCGGTTTCCTGCACTTGCGTGTTTCCGCCTGAAGGGGCGCAATTTAGATTCTCTCACTTCCTGATCCGGGGAGGGGAAGCGCGTGCGCCTGTTTATCCTCGGTTTTTTAATACGAGCTTCAATTTATTAAGGTAAATCAAACTATAAATTTCCCTTATATTTAATCTTTAAACACATTCGCGCATGAGGAAAATGCAGACCTCGGTTTTTGCTCGTGTTTTGTCATTTTGCTCTGAGCAGTTGGTCTCAACAAAGGAGCTAGCAGCTAGTATGCTAATGTCATTGTGTTGTATTGTTACTAAACAATACTTAAATATGACAATTTTATGCCTAATTTAAGTGGTTATTATATATACTAGTATAAATTAACGAATCTAGGTTTATATTTTAAATTGCGTGGGGAATTTAACAACATTAGAAGAGATGAGAGATGTTAGCACTGTTAGCAGCTGTCATGGCTCCTCCAGTCATTTGCATTTGACTCCTTTATTGAACATACTCCTTTATTAATCAAATTTTTTTTTTTTACATATTTGTATAGTTATTCTCTTTACAAAGCCCATAAGCTAATACCAGAGTCATTCATAATGCCCTGCTCATTACAAAATGTTTTACAATGTTTGTGTTGAATGACTTATAACATATTAAAAATAGTTTTTCTAGATCTTGGCTTAACGTATGGTAGCCTAATACGTGTTCTATGTCAAAATGAGATGATATTTTCCCTACAAAAATGTAAATCACCATTTAAATCATGCTCACATGTGCTGCTTAGACGTTATTCAAATGTGTTGTGGTCGATTGGAAGCATCATTCAGTCCCTTGTTCCTCATCTGACCCTCATGTATGTTGATATTGAATGATAATCCTGTGTTTCTAAGTTTTCAGACTGTGATCCTGGAGAAGGTCCTCTGCTGGGTTACTTGAGCTCGACATGCACTGCTTCCACCAGAGTTTAGAGTTGTAAATAGTGGCTTTTAGAAGAACGGACTAGAGTTTGGATGTTTTAAACACCCTGACCCGGAAAAAAACGCTCTCTTTCCTCGAAGGCTGCAGGTCCAGCGAGGTTTAAGCCATGTCGGACGGACGGATCTACGTGGGAAACCTTCCCATGGAAGTTCAGGAGAGGGACATTGAGGATCTCTTCTACAAATATGGAAAAATTCGGGATATTGAGCTGAAGAACAACAGAGGCACCATCTCGTTTGCCTTTGTGCGATTTGAGGATCCACGGTGAGTCGCACGGCCTCAGAGAGCTCATGGACGAGGCTTTTTCAAGTGTAGAACGAAAATTAGGAGCACTTTCCTCTCTTCCTCTAGGGATGCCGAGGATGCGGTCTTTGGAAGGAATGGATATGCTTTTGGAGACTGTAAGCTGCGTGTGGAATACCCTCGTTCTTCCGGATCCAAATTTAGTGGACCTTCAGGAGGAGGAGAAGGTGGAAGAGGAGGAGGAGGGCCACGGGGAAGGTTTGGGCCCCCGACACGTAGATCTGAGTTTCGTGTTATTGTAACCGGTGAGTTAACAGATTTGAGACTGTGGCACCTTGACTTAAATCAACATGACTTTAGGGGTGTGCGATAAATATCGTCTACAATAATATCGTGATTGTTGTTTTAATGATGTGCGATCTGACATTATCAAGTATGTCCCTCACAAAAACACACACTACGTTATGTAGTCTAGTAGGTTAGACTAGTGCGCTTGTGCATGATTTACTATATTAAAATGCATTTATAATGCCCTCAATATTCAAGATAAGGGCAAAAATACCTCTGTATGTCCTTTAGAGTCCCCCCTAGTCAATAATTTGACCCCTTAAATCTTCTTTGATCACCAAAATTACATATTTAAATGTTTTTTCTTAGGACAAAAAATTCTTCATGCCTTAAAATAGCTTGATTGTAACTCGACACCCTTGCCTCATTTAGTATACAAGGTTCTATGAATATGCAAATGAGCCCCGCCTCCACTCACTCAGCTCAGAGATCCACTGGTTGACGATCACACGTTGATCTGATTGGTTACAAGGTCGTTTGTGACGTCAGAAACACCAGCGATTTCAAACCGTGTTTTTGAGACTGTCTTTGGTTCACTGCAGTTTTAAGCAGAAAATACTCAGCAATGCTGTCGACTTATGAACTTACACATGGTTTGTCTTAAAGCATATTAAAAACACCATATTAGACACATAAACAACATTAAAAGCTGGATTTTCAACACAGGGGACTTTAATGGATGTCACACGAAGAGTGCCGTTTTTTTCTCTAAATATCAGCATGATTACAAATGTGATATTGATTTTATACAACAGTTCAATAAACAAGTTGTTAATATTAAGTGACTTGCATTTTAGACACAGTATTTCCTGTTTTTGCTTAATTCGCCAACAAAAATAGTTCCAAACAAAACCACAGGACAGTTTTGCATCTCTGAGCAACACCTGTATTTCCTTACTGAATGAACGAATCGCTTGAATGAATGATTCAATGACTCACTCATTAAGAGTCGTTTTTGAATGAATCAGCCGTTTGAATGAATCGGTTGAATGTCAGTGACTCATTAACAGTGACTCGCTGTCTCCTAGTGGCGGTTTTAATTTCAAATTTAAAGTATCTTTTAATTTTTTTTAAATCATTTCAAAATATAAATATTCAGCGCTTTATGTCTAATTATTCACAACATTATTTATGCATGTGTCAGTGCAGGTTAAACGCATCTGTGTTGCTGCATTAAACAGTGTAAATGCATCTAAATGCAGCTTCTGCGTTTCCTCAGCATTGCTAAGATTTAATTGGAAAAGATGATTTCTGTCACTGCTGTGAACTGACCACCACACAGAATATAAGGAAAATCAAAAATATGAGTCAGCCATCCACTCCTAAACCTAAACACTATATAAGTTCACCCAACTGTGACGACTTTTGCTTCTGAGAACCATAGAAATGTGATACTTTTTATTTACTGATAATCATAATGGATTGTGAATGCTTGACTTTAATTTGTTTACATGCATAATACACAAATGTTTACAGCACTCTCGAAGTGTTTTGTAGATGGGTTGATGAACATAATAAAACCTTTCCTGCAGGTCTTCCTCCCACTGGCAGCTGGCAGGACCTCAAAGACCACATGCGTGAGGCTGGAGACGTGTGTTTCGCTGACGTGCAGCGTGACGGCGAGGGCGTGGTTGAGTTCCTTAGACGTGAGGACATGGAGTACGCACTGCGGCGTCTGGACAGCACAGAGTTCAGATCACACCAGGTGAGGAAACCAGACATCCAAAGTAGGGATGTTGACCGTATCAACGTTAACCGATCAAAGTTGTCGGTAGTCGGTTAAAAAAAAAGTGATCTCTAAATTAGGCTATTATAGACAGTGGACTAAACGCTACTACAGTTAGCCATTTCATTCCAAGATATTTTTGTGTGAAGTGAACAAATCCCTCACACTCAATATTTCATAACTCGCCTGTTTGTACTTACCGTATTTTCCGCACTATACGGCGCACCGCATTATAAGGCGCACCTTCAATGAATGACCTATTTTAGAACATTTTTCATATATAGGGCGCACCGGATTATAAGGCGCATAAGATACTGCAGTCAAACGTTTGACTGGGTTTGCGTTATGCATCCACTAGATGTCAACAAAACAGTCAGATAAAGTCAAACTTTATTAAGCGTTCTGACAACTCCGTTCACTCCCATGGTAACGTTGTTCAAACGTTAAAGGAGAACTCCAGTCAATTTTAACATTGAGCTCATTTTTTGTAAATTTGGAGTGCTGTCAGTACAGATAACAACGACAAAAACCGGTGTTGCCTACACCGTCTTATCCTCTTTTTAAAATTTGCACCCTGTTGACTTAAACGGGAAAAGTTTTAAACCTGCTTTTAGCCTCTTAACAACCTTAATGTGTCATTACAAGTGCACAGCCATGTGAGTGAACGGTGAATCTGACTGCAGTGAATGTGAAAGATAAGAATAAAAATGATGTTTATTCAGCCAGCTCACATACCCGTATTTTCTTCCTGTTTTCGGTCGAAGTCCACAGTAGGCGATTGTCGAGTGCGCGCGCGCGATCATTGGTAACTAAGCAACAGTGGAGACTCAGACTGTCAGCTGTCAGCCGATGACGGTGCTGTGTGGTGTTATGAGAATATCAGCTCAAATGGATAGTTTGGATAGTTCATCCGAATCAGATGTTGAAAACACGGAGGAGGTTTGATCGCGCGCGCAGCGCGCGAACTCGACAACCACTGTGGACTTCAGCCGAAAACAGGAAGTAAATACGGGTATGTGAGCTGGCTGAATAAAGAGATTATTCCTGCCTTTGTGAAAGCTCGGATCACAGGAGACTGATATATCAGCCCAGGCATCCACGATCCATTGGCAGATAGTGGCGTAAGTCGCCCGGCGCTGTCTCCCCGTCTTGGTGAACGTATGTTCACCATCCATATATAAGGCGCTCCGCATTATAAGGCGCACTGTCGTTTTTTGAGAAAATTAAAGGCTTTTAAGTGCGCCTTATAGTGCGGAAAATACGGTAATAAACCAATAAAAACATTTGGTTTGCGAAAAGTAAAGGCTACAGGCTAAAACACTCGAGGTTAGAGCCAGGGCAGACGTCAGGAGGAAGCGTGCAAAGAAAAGTAGTGTGTGGGACCATTTCACCAAAAAGAATGACACAGATGTAAGTTGTAACTTGTGTGATACAGTGCTTAAATACAGTAGTAGCACATCATCTATGATGTATCACCTGAAAACGCGACACCCGCCAAAGCCAACCTACCGTGTCATCTATGCTAGCTGGTAGGAAATGTGACAAACAGCGCTCAGAGACTATGATAGTATGTGTGTGAGCGGGAGGCAGAGAGATGCGACAGAGTTGCGAAATTGCAGACGCGGCTCGAAATGGCTGTTATTTCTAATAGCGTAGCATATTTTAAACTAATCGGTTAACCGGTTTCAACCGGTTAATGAGGCTCGGTGGTCGGTCAAGAACATTTTTAGTTTTCGCCTTCCCTAATCCAAAGTCTCTCACGCATATTGATAGCGGCTCCCTGATGCCCGCAAATTAGTTAAAATCTCCCGGAATCTCGAGCGAGCGCGCATGCGAGACCGAGACTGCGCTCCAAACCGTGTAGCGCGCGCACGGCAGAGAGGGAGAGGGAGCGAGAGACCTTGCGTGTGTGTGTGCTAGTGTACGTGTGTGCCTCATGAAGCGCATGTAAGACAGAGAGCATCCTGATTGGCCTGTTTCGGTAAGGCAAACAATCAATTGTCAGTAGGCGTGTTTCCATTACAGATTTGCACAAAACTTGTGCGATTTTTTTTTCCAAAATATTGATTAAAAAACTGTTGCGAAATGACGGCGTTTCCATTAACCAATGTTACGCGACTAAAACGTAATTTTTTCCTCTAAGTCATTCCCAAAATCATGGCAACGGACGTTGGTAGGTTTATATATATCAGAGCGACCGCACTAGACATTATTATTATTAATGCAAGGAGACGTGTGTGTGTTATCCAGCATTAATGGCAAGGAAAGACCCGTATACTGTGAGCGGCTCATATGAGGAGTTTCTCTGTGTTTCTCCTCATTTGGTCTTGATTGTGGCATTTCTTTGAGGTTTAGAATCCAGTATTCCTGTAATTCTTTTGTCTTTTATAAATATATTAAAGAACTCTGTCTCGTATTCTGTCCACACACACCGCGTCATCTACATCAGGCGACTATAAATGGGCAAAAAGTGTTTCCATTACAGTTTTTCAAAATATTCCTTTTTCGAATTGCCTGAAAAATCTCCTCATGCGAGCGTATAAACTTTTTTTGGGCGAAATTGTCGTGTTTCAAATGTGCGTAATCATATTTTCAATTTGCGCAATTAGAAGGGTAATGGAAATGCGGCTATTTTGGGCAGGCTTTTATCTCTTCGGGATACCTCCTAGGGATGTGACGGTGAGGATTTTTTCACACCGGTTAATCGACGTGTTACAACACCGGTATCACCGGCGGGGGCTTTTAAATCGCTAATTTAAAGGCACATGTAAAATGCGCGCGTTTGCACGGGCATGCATGCATAATGGTGCTCGTGCGGAGCAACACTGTTTTGTTATTGTGCGCTGAATTGCCGCTCATTTGAAAACGAGAACACCGATTTTTTTTACATCGCTTATAAAAAGCTGGTGCAGCAGTGTGCACTTCACTTTCACTTATATACATTAGCATCGGTGGATTTGAACTTGTCTTTAACTGAGGCAATCTCTCACGACACATTAGAGCCACAAAACGGTAGGCCTATTGTTTAATTTTCTTTGACTGACCAAATTTGAAAGTTGAGACTTTGTTTCATATTAAATATTACCTGCTCGGTCCTGTCTTGTCAGCACGTTGTCAGTGTCATATGGCTACGGGAGTTGCACGTATAAAATTAAGCTAACGAACAATCTCGATCCATCAGGAAACGCCATAGGTCGCTGAATTTCACTGCGCTTCATGAAGAGTTTTTGTTTTGCGTGAAGAAGCCGTTCGCCGGAGATGTGTTAAAGATAGCAGTGTGCATTCATGGTTATTAGGCTGCCGGTGTAATAATCCTCCTGGCTCCGGGTCTGAGTGAGTCATTTAACGTTACTCTCTTACCTTTGTTCTTTGTTTAACTTTAATGACACTTTAAGACCAGCTGCTGCTGACAGAGACGCGATCGACACGCGTCCCATTTTCTCACAAATCTCTACGTTAATTTAAGACTTTATTTAAATCATTTAAGACTGCTCTAATGAGGACACTCGACAAAACACTCGACATTTTGGCATAATTTGTGTGTGTTATGGTTTGTTCAAGCCCGAGAGAGAACTCGATACTGACGCGCGTCTTTTCTGTGGGTCGCGCGCGCGCGTGTGTGTGTGTGTGTGTAAGCAGGACAGCGCGGTCTCTTTAGTCTTGTCGCGCTTAATATCATTCACATTAATAAGAGCGTGATCATACAACGGTAGTCAACGGGTGACAGAAAAAAACGGATACTGCGTAATTGCGTTAAATATATAAATATATGCCTATATATACATTTATTTTTTCCGGTGTCGCGGTGGACAAGTGATGAAACCGGTGTTGCGCCTGAACACCGGTAACACCGACTACCGTAGCAAGCCTAATACCTCCCTGAAATTACTTTTAGCAGGTTGGGATGTCTGGGAAACGTGCACTGTGAGAAGTGCATTGATTGAGTGTACAAATTCAGACATGTTCGGTTCGTCCCTCAAGTTTTGTTTTTTATGATGGATGGGTGTATTTTTTTTAGGCTTCAAAATCTCGCCCCCCGACGATCACACGTTGATCTGATTGGTTACAAGGTCGTTTGTGACGTCAGAAACACCAGCGATTTCAAACCGTGTTTTTGAGACTGTCTTTGGTTCACTGCAGTTTTAAGCAGAAAATACTCAGCAATGCTGTCGACTTATGAACTTACACATGGTGTGTCTTAAAGCAACACTAAGTAAGATTTTTTTCCTTAAAATAATGTTTCCAAACTTGTTTCAGTGGTTCATTAAGTCGTAACAGGGTAAAAGGCACTTCTGGATTCGCTTTGCGGTCCTATATCTGCTATAACCACACTATGTAAAATTGCCAGATCGGGTCGCGTTTCTGTAGTTCTAATGAGACTAGGGGTGTAACGATATTTGAACCGAACCGAAAAACCGCGATACACCACCCACGATTCGTATCGCGATACTCTCATGGCGAACCGAACACGCCCCCCCCCGCCCCCTGCTGCCCCGCCCAGCCCCGGCTCATTGCACCTCATGTGTTATGTGTACACAACGAATACAGGGCTGTTGCCTAACCACCATTAACCACATATAATCGCAATAAGCTCAATGTTTTGTTACTTTTGATAATAAGTAAGGTGTAATCTTTCAAATTATGTCTATTTGATCACGAAATGCAAACAATAAATGCCGTTTTGGCGCTCTTAGATGTGGCGTGACAGATATCACTGTATGCATGCGGATCATCTCTTCCTCAGTTACAGAATAAACATGAATGGACACCCGAAGGTATGTTGAAAGATACAGTATACTTACTGAAAGGCATCATAACTCGTGTAAACACTCAATCAGTGTTTCAACAGCGGAAATACGTCAATAAAACGCTTAGTTTTTCACATAGCTTTATATGTACCTCAGGCAAGTCATTCAGTGTCCACAGCTTGCTGGTTTGCTAACTCTTTCACTAAATAAATGCTATATATTAGCCTATATATTATATTTTACTTAACCTGTTTATGATATCTTGATCATTTAATGTATGTTTAAAATAGTTGTCATGAAAATAACAGCAACTGTGTAAATTATTATATAACAATAACAAATTAGAGTAAAAACATGTTAATGCAAAATTTGCCTTATGTGCAGTTTACATGTTTTCATACAATTTGTTATTTGAGTGTTGATTATTATTATATCATTTAGGCTAATAGTCTAGGCTCTGTTGTTAAGCTTTAATGTTATAGTAATGTGTGTAAGGGCTGTAGCTTACAGCATTAGCAGATAATTTAGTTATCCTTGAGAAACGTTTACTTGTAATTGAATTAATTTAAAGACAAGGACACAATTTGTTCATTAAAGCACTGTTTAATAAAAAATAAAAGATATTTTAGCTTTCTACCCCCCCCCCCCCCCCCCCCCCCCCACCACCACCCCACCGAAATGAACCGAACCGAGACCTCAAAACCGTGGGACGAACCGAACCGTCAGGTTTGTGTATCGTTACACCCCTAAATGAGACATAAGAAAACTACAAATTTGACTTGCTTTACGTCAAGCGTTACAATAGTCATTTTGTTTTTCTTCGTTTCTGATGTCGCAATACATCATACTTTCATGAATCATGCAACACACTCTAGCTTGTCTGTGGACATCGTTCATTCCAAAGCCGGCGCTGGATAAACAGCGAGCGTGTGTGTGACAGTCGGCTAAATTATTTACGACAGCGGTGATGGACAATTCCGCTTCCAACCTGTAGGGCGACCGCAGAGGAAAAGTTCCTTGGTGTTGCTTTAAAGCATATTAATACACCACATAGACACATACACAGTGTTGGGGAAAGTTTCTTTGAAAAGTAATACATTACAATATTACTCCCTTAAAAAGTAACTAATTGCGTTACTTGGTTACTTTTTAAGAAAAGTAAAGTCACGTTACTTTTGTGTTACTCACTTGGGCTGGGCTTTTTTTTTATAACAAAAAAGTTCTATTTTTGGGCAAATGTAAAGGGGCAAAAAAAATTAATAATAAGGCTGAAGGAAATGCAAATTTACGTGTGTAAGGTGCGCCGCTCAAACAAACCTTTCAGCTGATGCTGCCACGAATAGGACGCAGGAGAAGAAAGTTTAACTCTTACTTCACCAATAAAAACAAGTTCAGCAAGTACATTGGTCAATAAAGTGAGATTAAATGCATACAAATATTTGTTTTATTTAACATTATTGGAGGTTTGCTTAGTATTCTGTTTTGCATTTCACCGATTTTATTCATTTTGAGGAATACTGAATCTTTTTTTGTGCACGTGAGACGAGTAAATACATGCTCACATTTAGTCCAGAACTACAATAAACATTATTTTCAAATACAACACCTCTGCATTTACTCACGATTTTTCTCAGCATAGGGACAGAAAAGCTGTCAGTCATGGGAAAGCAAAGTAACTTGCATTACTTATTTGAAAAAAGTAACTCAGTTCTTCCTATGTTTTGGGAGTGTCCAATTGTTGTCAACATATGGGATAATGTAAACTTGGTTTTGTCCTCCTTATAACAAATTAATTACATGTCTAATCCAGGTTTATGTCTTCTCAATGATGATTCTGACTCCTGTATAAGTTCATTGCAAAAAATAATGTTGTTTGCTCGGTTTAGAAGACAATAATACAGAACTGGTTTACTCCGCACATGTGTGCAAAAACATACTGGATTCATAGCCTCCACAAAATAGTGACTTGTGAATCTACAACAGTACGAATTAACAAGGCTAAACCTAGTACCATGGATGCATGGCAATGTTTTTCTTCCAAAATATTGGATTATATAAGGGAATTATATTTTTTCTTTCATATTGTTATTAATTTTTGATAATGTCTGTTGCTCCCCCTTCCCTGTCTGTTTGTTTGAGTGGATTTTTTTTTAATTTTCTATTTCTAAATACAATAAAGAGTTGATCACAAAAAAAAAGTAACTCTGTAAATTGAAAAGTTACTTTACTAGTTACTTGAAAAAAGTAATCTGATTACGTACCTCGAGTTACTTGTAACCTGTAACCCACAACACTGCATATAAACAACGTTAAAAGCTCCAGTTTTAGTTAGCGATAATACCCCTGGGCCCGTATTCATACAGATTCTAAGAATCCTCTCAGAAAACGTTTAATTTAGCTTAAAAACTTTTATGTAGGAGTCTTAGCTTAAGAGCGATTCGGGACCGATCTGAGAGCAACTCTGAGTAAGGAAAAGACAAAAACTTTCATCTTAGTGAGGAGGCGGGGCTGACCCCGTTGCTATGTGTGTGACAATCTTTTGAAGACTGTGATTGGTTGGTTGTCCAAGAAGGAAAAAAAGAGTGATTTTAAGTATAGGGTCTAAATCTAAGCCTTCACTTTGAAATTACATGCGTATTTCTTCCTATTTGACCATTCTCTCTCAAACACACACACACACACACACACACACACACACACACACACATTATATATGTGTATATAAATCCTTTTTTTTTATTTACCATGCTGTTAATTTCCTGTATAAGGTATTTGATTGGCTTAGAATGATAAAAATGGTTCCACTCTTTCCAATTACACTGATTGCTGGCATGCCTATTTAAGTGGTGGTTTCAATGCTGGTTTTAATGTAACAAACATGGAATCAAAACCAAGGACGAGAAAGCCCGACTGGACAGAGGAACAGTGTTTACTGTTAGCCCAGTTAGTGGATGAACACAAGGCCATCCTTAAAGGAAAATTCGAGCCGGGTGTCAATCTATAGCGTCTCATTAACTCACTGTCATCCATGGTCTGCAACACATTTCTTCTCCCTCTTCGTCTTTCTGCCATTTTCTCCTCTGCTAAAGAAACTCTTAAGCCTCTTAAAAGTCCTCACCCGTACTCCTAACAATTTTGACCTTAAGACCTCTTTTAAGGGTTAAGATACTTTCTGAATTACTTTTTTCTTTACTAGGATTTTTTCTTTAATTTTAAGAATAAACGCCCACATTTCTAAGAATTTTGTCACTAGGAGCTACTCTTTGCATTGAGATTCTTTATGAATACGGGCCCTGATTTACAGTCCATCTTGTTTGTTGTGCAGGGAGAGACGGCCTACATCAGAGTCATGGAGGAGCGAGGCACAAGCTGGGGTCGCTCGCGTTCCCGGTCCAGGTCTCGCGGACGCTACTCGCCCGCGTACCAGAGCAGAGGGTCTCCGCCCCCCCGGTACCGATCGCCACCGCGTCACATGACCCGCCATAGCCCGCCCTCCCGCCGCCCCCCCCTCCAGCATCACAGCCCGCCGCCACGCCACTATCGATGAGCGCCAGCTCCTTTTCTCGGCCGTCACCCCCTCTTTTCCTTTCTCAATTTTGTAATTTACATTCCATTTTAGGAACCCGAATGGCCTTATTCACCATTTAGTTCATGCGAATATGTAAATGCTCATGTGGATGATAATGCGTGTGTGTTTTCAGAACAAATGCGGTTGTGATGAATAACCCGTTTTGTCCTTTGTGATTGACATGAGGCGATATTAAAGACGTGCTGTTTGTGATTAATCTGGTGTATTTCATAAACATGACTTTTTCATGATTTGAATAAAAGGCTGGAATTTTTAAAATGTTTCTTTCTGGAATTTCCCCCTATGTGTTTTTTTTTTTTCTCTTTTCTGTTTGTTTTGTATCATGTGATGACTGTATGCATAATTTTTTTTTTTTTTTCAATTAAAGCATCAAGTCATATTTACTCCCACAATGTATCGCGAGTCATTTTTACACACCGCCGTTTTGCAGGAATAATGGAAACCATAACAGATAGTGGAAAAAAAGGAAATTGGGAGTTAAAAATCAAGTCATTGAATTATATCAGTAATACTTTAAAATAATGAATTAATTAAAATGATGCATCAATGTTAACAGGCATTGTCAGTAACTTAACTAAGATTAATTAAGATTCATCAAATGTTACTTTAGTTGTCTGTTACGGGGTTTTCTATAGCAAAAAAATTGCTAATTTAAACCGTAAAATGTTCTTTGTCTTATCTGAACCATTTGTACAGAAAAACGTTAATCATTTTAATTTCAAGGGTTAGTACCAAATGATCTCAAGTGAAGCCCATTACAGGCTAATTAATTAACACAATCAGACTTTTTTAATTAGTCCCAATAGATATGTTCCATTAGTGTACTGATGTGACACCACAGATTTAATTAGGTTTCAATAAATAACACAATGTGTTGGATTCTGCACATCACGGATTTGTTAATGACAAAGTGTTAGAAGAGAAAACATGTTAATTTACAAAGAATTAAATTCCTCTTTTTTTATTTTGAGCATACACCTATACCCTTTTCTGTTATTTTTTATTTGTTTTCTTTTCTTTTTCCCTAATATGTGAATATATTTTTCTTTAATATCTTTGAATATGAATGTTATCCTCAGTTCATTATATACAATAAATACCTGATGTTAAAAATGTTATGGAATTCTTTAGAGCATTATATGTGAAAAGTTTGTATATTTCGAAATGTTACATGTATATTTTGTTGGAATAAACCTTTAATAAATAATCAAATAAATAAAAACTGAGCTCATTAACGTAAAAAAAAATGAGGGATGGCCAATTAAATCAAAGAAGGCGGGGCTTAGTTTCCTCGTCACTCTTCATAGAAACCGCGCGAATTTCAGCTCGGCTTCAGTGTTTGACGGTGAAAGAGTGCGAATGCGAGGTAAGATTTAAATTGCTGTTTTACTATATAAATAAATAATAAACGATCAACAGTTATATCCAGTGATGCAAACTACTATACTTTCTAGTCAAATTTCGTGTTGAATGTAAAATATAAGCTGAATAATTTAATACAATAAACATTTACCACGTACGAATAAGAGTGAATGGGTGTACATTTTAAAATACATTTATTATTTGTTAATAGCAGAGAATGTCCGTTAGACGGGCTCTGTTAATAGTTAAAATTGATGATAACTTGTTATTTTACTGGTCTTTTTGTTTGCGAATCAGATGTTTCGAATCAGTGATTGATTCAGAGCGCGTTTCAATCAAACTACCAAAGTCACGTGATTCCAGTAGTGATAACTGTTTCGACGTTTTTAACGGTTATTGATCTCTCTGAAACCATGGATCCGTGCAAATATGGTTTATTCTTTACTTTTTGATGGGCGCGTTTCTTTCTGAAGCTTCGAAAAACATTTGCGAATCATATTTTGAACCAGTGATTGATTCAGATCGCATATTGATCAAACTGAGTCACGTGATTCCAGTAAACGATGCTTAGTTTCGACGGTTATTGATCGATCTCTATGGATCCGTGTCTATATGATTTATGGATTCTCATCTAATCAGTTATATAATTTTGTACTGTAGACATTTAATTAGTCTCTTATTGGCCTGAACCAAGCTCTCCATAAAACAAAAACAAGACTACAGTAATAAAACAACACGTATTATACAGACTTTTCATATTTAACATATTCATGTTTTTGTTGCATTTACAGTTTCAAAAGCTTCGAAACGGAATATTTTTTCCCCTTGAATCAACGCTTCGTTTCTCCCATGATGCATCACTACCTGAAATCCATGTGTATTCTTTAATTATTTTTATCTGTCAAACATATTTTATTGGATTGTCCTGGACTTAATACAAGCAGAATACTCTTTTATGAAGTTACCTCACTTAAGGAAGTATTTATTTAATTACACTCCCCTCCCCCTCCTAAAACAAAATGGCCATAAGGACAGAAGTGAAATAATTGTTGGCTTGCGTTTAAAATAATAATGAAAGTAAAAAAAATAATGCACATGCATTGTTCCACATTAACAAACATATTTTCTGAGGCACATTAAAGACAGTCTGCAAACCAAACACAACTGGTTTCATTTTAATGCACACATGCATTTCCTTGCATGTTTAAAAAGCCTCAGTGATGCTGACAGCTCGAACATGCTCAAATAATCCCTATTCAATAATTTAACAAGCAATGTACAGTCTCAAAAATATGTGTCCATCAGAGTCAGCGATGCAGTCTTTGTGTCTGATGCAACACAATCTGTCCTCGTTCATGTAAAGCAAAGAATAAAACGCGTTCATGTGAACATCAGGCCATCAGCTGTCTGGTTTCTCTCTGTTTGGGCCCATGAACTCCACGCCTTCTATAGGGATGTCCTTCTCCTTGATGGCTTTCTGTAAACACACACACACACACACACACACACACACACACACACACACCAGAGCATCAGTGATTGACAGCTGATTTATAGGAAGCTCACTCGGTTTTGAGACACGGTCGCAAGTGTTTTCTCACCTCCGAGGGCTGATTCACAATCACACATATAACTGTTCAAATGCACGTATATGTACCTGAACACACGTGTGGTATTTGTGGAATAGTTCGCTGCATGGATCTGCGCTGCGGTCTCCTTTTAGGAATTTCTCGGCAAACCAGCGGTTAAAACACTGATCATACTCGCGCTTGAGCTCCGTGCAGCCCTCGCCGACACTGTTCATCTTCTTATCCCAATAAGACCACACGGTTCACGGGTTCAATGTCGTCTGTCAGAGGAGATCTCGCTGTTTATTCCGCAATCTCTCTTGACTTTGCCGAACGATACCACGTGGTCTCGCGTGGCGCGCGGCGATGACGTCATTTCAACCGCCGCGTAATAAAAGTCTCAAAGGACAAAACGGGACTCGGTTGATTTAATGTTTGAAAAAATAAATATGCACATTTTTATATATATATATATAAAAAATATGACGAAATATTATTACAGAAATATCTGTAATATTGGAGTTTTACACTTTTTTTTTTTGATGACACAGAATGAGTCATCTTTTAAAACGTCAAAATAGTTAATAAAAATAGGAAAGTGCTGAAGGTCCATATTTACTGAAGATAAGAAACAATTTAATTCTTCAGAAAATAAATAAATAAAAAGTTACTAAAAATGGGAAAGTGCTGACGGTAAATATTTACTGGAAGTAAAACAATTTAATTAATCAGAAAAAATGTAATATAGTTACTAAAAATAGGAAAGTGCTGATGGTCAATTTAAAAAAATAATAAATAAAATAGAAAATAGTTACTAAAAATAGGAAAGTGCTGAAGGTCCATATTTACTGAACTAGTAGAACAATTTAATTCTTCCGAAAAATAGTTAATAAAATAAAAAATAGTTATTAAAAATAGGTAATTAAAATAGGAAAGTGCTGAAGGTAAATATTTACTGGAAGTAGAACAATTTAATTAATCAGAAAAACAATAAATAAATAAAATGGAATATAGTTAATAAAAATAGGGAAGTCCTAACGGTCAGTATTTACTGAAGTAGTAGAACAATTTAATTCTTCCGAAAAATAATAAATTAAACAGAATATAGGAAAGTGCTGAAGGTAAATATTTACTGAAGAAGTAGAACAATTTAATTCTTCCGAAAAATAACAAATAAATAAAATGGAAAAATATTTAATAAAAGTGGGAAAGTGCTGAAGGTCAATATTTACTGAAAAAGTAGAACCATTTCATTCTTCAGAAAAATAATAAATGAATAAAAATGGTTAATAAAAATAGGAAAGTAGTGAAAGTCAATATTGAAGAAATGCATGTTTGTTTTTTTTGTGATGTTATGCATTAGGATTTCATTTGTATCATGCTCATCATTTCATTATAGGTTGGTTATTAAATGTTGTATATTGTAAATGTTTCTAATATTGTCTGTACAAAAGGCACTTATGTATGTTTATATTTTCCCACCCGCGTTAAGAATGATCCATCACGAAAAACAGTCAACACATACATTTATTAAATATTATAATACAGATTATATCATATGCAGCACGCAGTTCTGACAATATACGATATAGTTTCACTGAGTACAATAAAAATATATAGGTTTCCAATACAATTTCAACAAATCTTTTTGTGTCTAATGTTGTCTGTAGTTCGTGTCACTGAGGCTGTGAGCCAAATACATTGATCAGTTGAAGTTTTTACAATTCACACGTCCAACATTTGTAGATATTGTTATATTGTGAGCTACATACAGCATCATTCAATGTAAGCTAATGTTACAGGGCATTAAACGGTAATACATACAGAGATGGATGATAAAGAGAGAATAAGATGGAGGGGAATTAGTGTTGATGACACTGGCACTTCATCCAGTCGCTCTGGATTACACGTGTTTTAGCAGGTTACTACAATCACATCAAATCTAACAAGTGCTAAAAGTTTGGGACACCATACAAAAAGTTCGGCTGCTGGTAGTAGAGCACATCTGTACACACACACACACACACACGCGCGCGCGCATCTATATGGCATATACGGTCTCAGATAAACATGAACTTCATGACAAGCGCCCACCACTCGCGTCCCTGAACAGAGAAACTTAAGGCAAAAAGATCAATATAAATGAAAATATCGGTTGTTTTTACAGTGAAATTGGTTCACTGAGTGAGGTTCGCCATTGTGTAGCAGCACAACTGATTATCTGAGTGACGAAGATGCTTGACCTGATGCTTAATGAGTGAACGTGGTCACATTTTACCCCAAAATCAAAATAATTTTTTTTTTTTTTTTCATAAAGAAAATTCAGCCTGTTTTTAAGACCATTTTAGTCTAAATAACTAAAATCTTCATTACTGCAATATACATTTATGATTTAGATCAGCATTTTTGGCTCGCTCAAAATAAAAAAAATATTACAATGATTTACTATAGTTTTGTAAATAGGCAAAAATCTTAATGCTCTTGAAAGAATGCAAATTTAATTTATTAGTTTTTCCTTTGTGTTTATTGTATAATTTTAGGGATGCACGATATATCGGCTACCATATCGGTATCGGACGATATGTGTTAATTTTTAATGTTATTTTCTTTCTGATAAGAAAATTTGGCCGATAAATAATGGATTAAATACAGTTTAGTGCAACGTGCAGCGCAAGTCTGTCATAATATCGGCTACATAAAATTATAATTAGAACAGTATAATTGTGTGTTTGGGACGTGGATTTAAAGGTGAGACTTTTATTTTGGTAATCAGGCTGATATAAAACATTGGATTTAGATTTATCGGCAAATATATCGGTTATCGGCTTTCAAATATAAAGAATTATCGGTATCGGCCAAAATGTTTATATCGGTGCATCCCTGTATAATTTCTTTTTCATTACTGTAATGTGACTATATAAAGAATTATGATTTAGATTTATACATCAAGTATTTATATTTATCATACAGCCTTTTTGCCAATTTAAATAAAAATGTATTACAATAATGATTTACTATATATTTTTTTGCAAATATACTATAATCCCAATGCTCCTAAAAGTAGAATGCAAATTTAATTTCTTATTTTTTTCTTTGTATTTAGAGGTCAAATATGAGCTGATTTTCACCCTGCTGAAAATTACAATAATTCACGTTCATCCCCATAAACCTTGACAGAAGGTGCCGTCAATTTTTCCGTGCAAATATCGTGTCGTGATGAAGTACGCTTAACATCTCTGCAATAATGAGTGTCTAATTTTCACACATTTAAAAAATAAATAAATATACAGCATTATTTTTAATACTTTGTGCTTTTAGAAAATCTGAGTCACACATCACTGCCATTCATAATCATGTTTATATATTTCAATTCATAGCCATTTGTTTATATCCACAATTTTGTATAAAACTATTCTCCAAGTATCCTACATTGTTTTTTTTTAAATATCTCTCTTAATCTCTGATATATATTCTAGTCATATTTACTTTTACAGACCCCATAAAATCAAAATAAATTGTAGTTTATGTCTTTAGCTTCGAGTCCAATGACATGTTAGTGCTAATCTGACTAAATAAACTTTATGTATAGGGCATTAAAAAGTTTCTTTTTAATTTTTTCCATTCAA
The DNA here is from genome assembly GCA_029959095.1 of Rhinichthys osculus. Classification (NCBI taxonomy): domain Eukaryota; kingdom Metazoa; phylum Chordata; class Actinopteri; order Cypriniformes; family Leuciscidae; genus Rhinichthys; species Rhinichthys osculus. Next base: position 29,679,522 of record JARWKJ010000024.1, read on the forward strand.
ATGGGCTATTGGGTATTTAAAAAACACTGATATATCCCGCCACACTTTCCTATTTCAATATTTATACTCTTTATATTGATGAAATCGGGGCAGATGAAAACACTGGTTTGGCATTTACTGTAGCCGAGGGTTTTGTTTTCTCATAATGGCCAAAAACAGACACATTGCGTCTTTAGATGGATGATGGTAGGCAGAATGAGAAGGAAGTTGTTCACTTGTTCTCAATCAGGATCTGGACCTTGTGCACCAGGTCTCGGGCCATGACCAGCAGCTTCGGGACATCATGATGTTCAGCCATTTCTAGATGAAGACATAATGATCAACAGCATGGCGTTAGCTATGTTTCCATCCAAATTTGGGAGTTTAACATGCGCACAAAATTGGAATATCGCAATAAACATTGGAGAAGGAGTTTCAATCCCACGTGTTTGGAAATGAAAATACCAAGATGCGCATAACTAAAAATGTGTATAAAATGTATGAATTTTTTTTTATCCAAGAAGAAGATTGCGCATAAACTACGATTGAAACACATTTATCAAATAAATGCCTCGGATGTGCAATTAAAAAAACTTGCGCGACTTAGTATATTGTGTATATTAGTATATTGTGCACACATTGTACTTTTTTTTTTTTGCATGTCATGTGCGGGTCATTTATGATGTATGAAAAATAGCCACAGTGGCTTTTGCACCAAAATAGTCACAGGTATTTTGGTGCCAAAGCCACTGTGGCTATTTTTCATACATCATAAATGACCCGCACATGACATGCAAGAAAAAAAAAAGTACAATGTGTGCACAATATACTAATTTTTTTCTTTATTTCTTTTCTTTATTTATTTATCAGGGACAATGCACAAAATACATTAATCTTGCGAAAAGATGTTTTGTGCCAGAGTTAGACGAAGCTAATTTTCATCCGCAGTACCCGGGCAGGTGCACACAATTTTTAAAACATTACATTACAAAACCACTATCAATAGTAAAAATAATGGCAAATAGGCTACACATAATATTAGTCAACGAAGATCATATAAAAACAAACAGATGTTCAAAATGAGAGAACCTATTCAAAAGACAATCTCTACCCATAATATATACATTAAATGTGCTGATGCTGACACAGCTGGTTCTCAAGGATATATTTCTTTAAGTGTTAAGAAAAATGGTTCAGATCTATAGACATCTTTAAACTGTTGGGGAGTTGATTCCATTGTTTAATGATTTTAAATGAATAAGCTGTCTGTGCAAAGGCGGAGGATCTTTTCGGGATGGCAAGATTTCTGTGAACAGTGGATCGGGATGTTCGGTTCGTTTGTTCCGAATAAAGTTTTATGAATTTTTTCATTGAGGAAGGAGCTAGATTATTAATCATTTTAAAAAGAGTTCTCAAATTTGTAAATTGAATTAGGGAATCAAAACTTAATACTTTGTATTTACGTAAAATAGTGCAATAAAGATAGCGAGGGGCTTTTCTGTCAAGCACCTTTGACGCCTGATTATAGACTGATCTGAGTGGTTTAAGTGTAGTCTCGTTGTCCTGAGACCAACAGGACAAACAATAAGTGATGTGAGAAGAAATCATGGCATTAAAATACATGAAAGATGCCTCAATTGTCAAACTATTCCTAATATGCTTAAAAATAGAAATATTATATTTAATGGAGTTAGACAGTTTTTTAATATGTTTTTTAAAACTTAACGTTTGATCTAGATGGACACCTAGATATTTAGCCTCTGTCACGATAGTAATGCCCATTAAAATAGATGTTAGGCATATCTTTTACTTTGTTTGACTTTGCGAAGAACATACCAACAGTTTTTTTAGTATTTAGTGTTAAGCAAGAAGTTTTTAGCCAATTACTTATTTTGTCCATAGCTGAGGACAATTTAGTGGCTACTTGCTCCATATCCCTCCCATGTGTGTAGATGACAGCATCATCTGCATACATGATGATGTCTACGCCCTTGCACACAGCCGGGAGATCATTTATGTAAATACTGAACAACAGGGGTCCCAGAATTGATCCTTGCGGGACCCCTGTTGTGCTGGGCTTCAGAGTGGACAATACATTTTTTACCCTCACACATTGCATCCGATTTGCAAGATATGATTGTATCCAATGTAGGGATGTCAATTTTCACAAATTCCCATGATCGATCGTCGTTTAAATTAACGATCAATTAATCGATTAATCGTTAGCCTTAATACTGCAATATGCGTCTGCTGCAGTGCATATGGCCAACAGCATGACAGCGTCTGCAAATGCTGCTCAAACCGCTATGTTCCTCACCAAATTAATGAGAATGGTTTTAATCTAAATAAAGGGCTAGTAGGAATGTAAAATGTTTCGATGTGATTGATAATTAAATTTCAGGGCTCGAATTTCGGCGCGGGATTGCGCATAATTCTAATAATTCCCACAGGTCTCCCATTTATAATGCAGGAAATTCCCGCAATCGTAATCCACACAGATTATAAAATCAAATCATTCTTTTAACAACTATCTTCCAGACACAATTTCACAAACAGCGTGAGTGTTCAGCGGTGCCGCGTCTTCTATCTCTTCTCTCAAAATGTGTTGTGCAAGGCAGGCATCAAGCGCTGCGGCGATAATACACACTCGCGTTTAGGAGTCGGGACATGACGGAATATTCACTTGCACAATCGGGCCAGCAGTGCATCGTGACTGAAGTTTACCATTTGCACGTCTTTTTAAGTCTTACCAGTTTAAACATTCAAGCGATTTTAAACTAATCAGTGCTCGTGCGCTCTCCGAGATGATTTTCTATGCGCACATTCATAGAGAATCCACCTCAAAAACAGCTGGCCAGTAACAAAAGTTATTTTTCGCCGATTATATTGCTTTAACACGCAAAATTGTGTCAATTTCGGTCTTCGTGAGTATACTCTAAACATAGTCGGTTTTGTCTTTTAATAAGCATAAAACGCATGCCAGTATAATGAACACAGGATCCGTGCACTAGCTCATTAATTTAGTTGTCAAAACAACAAAATATAGCTTTAGGTTAAAGGAATCAGGATTAATAGCCTATATATATTTAATTTATTCAGGACTAAAATACTACCCAGTGTTATTTTCCATTTGATTACTTTATTCAGTTTCTGTAGGCCTATATGAAGTTAGACCCATTGAAAAACTTTTCTCTTTATTTGTCTTTATTTGTATCTTTATTCTATTGTATTTATTTGTGCTACTTTTTTCAATTTAATTAAACAGTTTAAATCAAGCTTCCTTGTGATGTGTAAACTCTTAACAACAATATTACCCCATTGTAAAAATGCAATGAGCGATAAATGTAATTTTTGTTTGGAAAAAATGCCCCCCCCCGCCCTTCTCCCCCTCAAAAAAAAAATCCCCCCCATGAGAATCATCTAAGGGGGGATTTCCCCTCCATTTTCCAAAACGAAATTCAGGCCCTGAATTAAATTAAATATTTAATAATCAAATATAACGACTGATACAACGTGTCACCAACGCCGCCTCAGATGCGCTTGTCAGAATGTGTGACTTGTGGACGCGTGCTCTTCCTGGAACAACGCACTTAAAACGGCAACTAAACCCAATGAATTCACACCGATTTAATAAAATAGTGTTCTCATGTTATGTAATACTCATGTTATGTAATACTCATGTTATGTAATACTCATGTTATGTAATACTCATGTTAGACAGTCCCAAATTAGTCCTCGTTATTAGTCGTGCATTCTGCTTGAGCGGCGCGCGCTGAATGAATAACTTAACCGTTGAGCACTTTGCTAGCACGTTATTTAACTCAAAGAAACGCATCCTATGAGATTAATCAGATATATACAAAATAAACATAATATTACAAATAATATCTGCACAAAATGACGTGAATGCACAAGTGAACTTGAACTAAGTTACGTGCCATTCAGAATGACTCATGTTGTGGACGCGCTCTTCCTGGAACAACGCGACACGGCAACTAAACCCAAATAATTCACAATGTTTTATTACAATATTGTTCTCTTTATAATGTTATATAATATGACAGTCCTAATAGTCGTTATTAGTCGTGCATTGCCATTTGAGCTGCGCGCGCTAAAGATCACGCTGCGTCAATTCTTAACCAAATGCATCCAATATGAGATAAATCAGATATAGATAGGCACACACAAAATAAACTATTACAACTTACATTTGCACAAAACAAAAGGCAGCGAATGCACACGCAAACTTATAGTCATGATGAAGGTGTAAAATAGTCCCAAACATAACTCCGGCGCGCTCGCTTACATGTTTCGCGGTTGAGCAGCACGCACACGCATGAACCTGCTTAATCGATGATCGATAAGGTTTATCGATTAAACGTGTTATCGACAATTAATCGATCATCGATTAATCGTTGACATCCCTAATCCAATGCAATGTCTCTATAGACAGATTATACTTAGAAATCTTAGACAGGAGGACACTGTGGTTTACCGTGTCAAATGCCCTTCGTAAGTCCAAAAACACGGCACCCAGCCACCCACCGTGCCCCCTCCGTCCAAGCTGACCTTTATATTCTCCATCAGATAGCAGCAGGCTGCGTCGGTGGAATGATTGCATCTAAAGCCGAACTGCATGGGGTGCAACAAATTATTACGGTCGAAATGATCGGTTAACTGCTCTATAATGACTTTCTCGAGAATTTTAGATACTACAGGCATTATGCTAATAGGCCTGTAGTTGCTCATTTCATTTTTACATCCAGATTTGTATATTGGGATTATAACTGCAGTTTTAAAGACACTGGGAAAGATACTCTCATCAATAGATTTATTCACGATATATGTTATAACTGGTGTTAAAATCTCCCTATGTTTTTTAATGAAAGAGCTATCAATTCCCCAAAAGTCTTTTGCTTTTGAATTTGATAAGGATTGTATTATTTTATCTGAATTGAATTATTATTGAATTATTATTTAATTCGTTCCATCAATCCCTCAGTCTGCACACGATATAGCAAATCAAGGGAACAAAATAGTTAATCGTGACGTCATGTTATCTTGCGTTCGGATGCTGGTGTTTGTGAACGCAATCGTGCGAGACGCTTCTCTGGGAGGTAATTATTAGGGCTGTCACTTTACGTTCGAAAATCGATTGCACGATCGATCGGACCAACCAACACAAGTTTCGAAAACGAAAATGGGGAAATTGATTATAACGGCCTTTTTTTTAACCCAAAAATGTGTTTTAGGTGGACAGATCAATACAGGACACAGAACATGTAGGATGTTGGAAAATAACAATGTCTTTTCTGTTAACCAAATGCTTTGTAATATTCGCTATTACTTCAATGCAAGTGAACAAGCGCGCCGTTATTTGTTGCGTAGTGACGTGTGTGTTCAAGTAAGCCAGAAATGAGCAGATTCTGTGCGATACACTGTATTTAATATATCATGAGGATCACGAGTTGCGTATTTGCGATAAATCCGCGCAGATTTGGCTTACACGAACTTCCCCAGCAAAGTGAGTAAACACAGAAACACGAAAAACTGGCTCGTGATTTGACAGCGTTTCCCGCCAAAGTTCATTTTTACCCGCATTTGGCGAGTCAAGGGAGTTAATCTCAATCCCTGAATGTTGCGCTCCTGTTTGTCATTGTGCACGAAACTTCACGCCAATAAATCATTAGAAATATTGCTGACTTGTGCGTCTCAAGCGCCCTCTTTACGCTCGTCCTAATGCCTGTTAGTTGTCCGTGGATTTGCCTATATTTAGTGTTGAAAATGGAAACATTTTTAGATGGAAAATCGATTTTACAATCAATTCAATGAACACACATGTCTCAAATCGCTTTTTCACAAAAGTGACAGCCCTAGTAATTATACTAAATCATTCAGATGACAGACTTTGGCTGAGGCATTTCAGAATGATCAAACCAACATTTGAGATGCTGCGATGCGATTGGTCCGTTGGTTACTCCAGTTATCCAGCAAAGTCGCGCAAGTTTTTGTTGCACATCCGAGGCATTTATTTGGTAAATGTGTTTCAATCGTAGTTTATTATGCGCATATCTTCTTTTTGGATACCAAAAATTCATTCATACATTTTTATACGCATTTTTAGAAGTTATACGCATCTTGGCATTTCCATCCTGCGGTTTTAACCCAAAATTTGCATAAAAATAGGTGGAAGAATACGGCTATTGTGGGATTTTGCATCACTGCGTTTGATAGACGTTTAATAGTCAGCTCACCGTTAAAGAACTTGATGATGTCTGTGAAATCCATGTTGTTCTCCAGGATAATGTCTCGGTACAGCTCGACCAACGCCAGCGCGATGAAGAGCACAAAGTGCTCGGAGGAGGCGTAACGGGCGGCCCAGATGGTCTCCCACACAGAGAACACGTCATCATACACCATTTCTTAAAAAAAGAGGTAAAAAAAAAAGGATTCACTCACTTTAAGTGCATCAGTGTTCTTTAAATGGGAAGTTTTGCAGCATTAGTGGCACCAAAATGAATTACAAATGTGCAAATTGTATTCTGAGTTAAAGGTTTTTACAGAGGGGATTTGGGATTTTTCTTTTTATCACTCTATAAATCAGAAAATACTATCAACAGCCAGAAAAATATATATATTTTCACCACGTCTTTATGAATGAATTATAAATAAATAAAATCAGTTATATATGACCAAACCCTCAGTCAAAACAATCAGAATATAGGCTCGATACTATAGGAATAAAACTGTAAAGTTTTGTGTGTGTAAGTGTTGCTGAAGTGGAGAAAAAAAACATTCAGGGCTCCAGATTAACTTTTTGTCTTGGTTGCACTGGTGCGCCTAACTTTTTTATTTAGGTGCACCAGCACAAAATTTAGGTGCACTAAAATCTTTCCTCGTCAAGCGTCGCCTTTAACGCCACAATTTCAAGGTCACCTTTTTATCACACTCCATATACATTCATATATATTATGTAAATGCTTTTAAACAAGAATAAGAATAATAAGGTGTAGGTTTTTTTTTTGAAGCACAATTATACTGTATATAAAAATATAAATCTTACAAAAATAAAACATTTAAAGTGCTGTTTTTACATTGTACAAGTTAGGGCAGGGTATTGACTCAAATTTCACAATTCGATTCAATATTGATTATTTTGGATATCAGGTACAATACATGGTAAATTTTCTCAAGAAAAACAAATCTCTCAACTAATGCTGTAAACTGGGAGTCAGTTGTAGCCCACTATGCTTCATTAGCCTACTATAATATTGAAGGTAAAAATTACCTGATTTGTACACAAACACTTAAATTACACTTTTATTTATTTTTATAATAAAAAAGTTATATGAAATATGAACATTTAAATGGTGGCTGCATAAAAACTTGCCAGATTTTTTCAAACAACATGCATTCAATATTGAAAAACATTAAAAATTATAATGAATATGCAATATGGTGCATATATTTGGCAAAATGCTCCTCCCTAGAGTTAATTTTTCTAGGTAGCTAACGAGTTTATAGTCACTGGATATGTTTTTTTCTGAGGTAAATGTGGCGTTACATTACATTGTTTACAAGCGTTTTACTGACGTCTTTCCACGGTTGAAACACTGATTGAGCGATTCCATGTGAAAGATACGGATTTCGATAAGTTGTACCCTATCTTTTAACACACTTTCAGATGCTCGTTCATGTTTATTTGGCGCTGTAACTGGTATTATTAAGGCGGAAGAGAAGATCATGTGTGCTCCGCGCTGCTGCTTCTCTTGAGCTGAGCCAGAGCGATCTCACGCCACAGCGCCGACTCAACACACTATTTATGTTTTTGAATTTCATAAGAAAATGGACCTAATTTGAAATCTGAGACTTTGTTTCATATCAATAGTAACAAAGCACAAAGATTATTGCGATTTATTGGATGGGATGCTCGCTACAATGTTCCATTCATTCATCAACTGAAAACAACATAGCCCAACGGTTCGTAAAAAGGAGAATCGATTAAAATCGAGAAATCAATTTTTTCACCTAGCCCTAGTTCAAGTAGCATACATTTTTAAAAGTTTCTTCGTCTGTTTTCTTGCGTTTATTTAGCTGATGCTGCTGATTGCCGTAACTGATTCTCTGGTGCTCACGTCGCAATTTATTTCAATCACACAGTCAGCACGGAGCATTTTAGTCCTACAGGAATATCTGAACCACAGCCAATCAGAGGCAAAGACCCGCCCAATCTCTATCTCTGATTGGTTTAGACCACGATATGATCCAACCATGCGTGCAAGGAGAACAAAAGACTCGTTTGTGGAGAGGCAACGGATGCGATCATGCGAGAACGTTAGGTGCACTGGTGCAACCTAGGAAAAAATTTAGTTGCATCCTTACAAATTTTGGTCGCACTCTAGAGCCCTGAATTTATTTATTTACTTATTAAAAAAAAGGTGCAATGTGTAAAAATTGAGTATCTATTAGTGCTGCCGCGATTAGTCGACTTAGTCGACGTAATCGACCATGCAAATTAGTCGACGGCAATTTTTTTAGTCGACGTGTCGTTTTACTATTGACCGCTATTTATTTTTGGTCTCCCGTCACAAACGGCTCACTGTAATTCACCTCCACACACCAGTCTGTGCGCCGTGCGCGCCCTGCTGGTTTATCTGCTATCATTTTCCTTCACGTTCCCGCCCGCCTTCACTGCTTTGATATGAAAAATTGCGGAGGCAGGTGACGGAGCTTTCACAGTGGGCTCGTTTGCTGCGGTCCGAGTCCGAGTCCGAGCGCGAGTGTTCCCGGCGCCCCCCGCAGCGTTGGTCTGGTTTCACACTCAATTCTATCGAACCCTGTTGAGTTTGCGTGCATCTTATGCCATCGCAAACGTGCACAGCGCATGATAGAAAACAGAACGCAGGTCAATATATTGTGTTTTTCAAACGGACTCTTTTGAGGAGACAGTGGATTTCCAAATGTGTTGCCCTGATTGCACGCGCAATGCGCGAATACACTGCAGACTCAACTCTCCCAAGGTAAATCAACACTATCATCCCTTACATGTGTTTTATTTAACTAAATGCATCATAATCAGCTAAAACGCATGGGCAGGTTACTTAACTTCCTGAACAAGCGCTCCCGAGTCCGTGTTGCTTTCACATTCACGCGAACCGCGGCACGGGCCCGCCATGCACGCAGGTGTAAACGCGAGCTACATTACTGCGTGCCTGCCTGCTTCAGCGCGACTCGCTAGTCCAGACTCTTTCAATTCAATTCCAATTTATTTGTATAGTGCTTTTCACAGAAAATGCATTGCATATACTTTACTATTCAGAGTGATGTTATCAGTTATGCTTTTCAGAAATGTACATAAATTAATCATTATTAGCTTACTGTACATTTTTTTAAGGCAGAACAAAGAGCTAATTTAAGTAATACATACATGTTTGTTATTAGAGGATTAGATTAGGACTCTGACTAATATGGAAATGCAGATACTTAATGCTTAGATTGTTAATACATAATGTTTTTGAACAGGTGAAATTTTATGTTTTGGCCCTTCAGTTGAGTTCAAAATAAAATGGACACACATGAAATAAACACTTGATTTTTTTTTTATTAGTCGTTTAGATTAGTCGACTAATCGAAAAATTAGTCGAAAGATTAGTCGTTAGAAAATTAGTCGTTAGTGGCAGCACTAGTATCTATTAACAGAAATGCAATATGACATCCATAACTATGTTTTCAGTGGTGTATAAAGAACTTACTTAATAAACCGTAATGTTTTTATTACCTTAGAATGAGGCATTTATATCTACATAGGCGCGGGAATCCCCTTCTATGAAGGTCGACATATTGTGACGTCATGTTTCTACCGTAGCCGAACGCGAACACACAGCGCTACAGAGCGCGTTTCGTCACTACATTGAAAGAGAAGCCGCAGAAACCAAGAAGCTAGCCATAAACACCGTGAGTAGTGACTTTTCCCTTGTCAGTGGTGTAAAATATGTAGTTGGATTTGTCCATGTAACTTAGTTCTTCTCCCTCGCTGTATTATGGGTTTGCTATGTGGGGAGAATGTGCTGATTACGTTTGTGAGACAATGAGCTTATTACTATTATTATATTATATATTAAGACCCTTGGTCCTCACCTGACTATGGCTTTGTAAACTTTATCCATGATGTAGTTTATAATGGACTGTGGTACAGAAACAGTGACAATGTTACACACTCTTGGTTTACGCTGGCTATTCTCTGCTGTCTCAGACGACGATGTTTGTCCCGTTTGAGCCACCGTAGCTTCTTCGAAAGGGAGGGGTGAGCGGTGGGCTGAGCCCTTAGTGCAAACTCGCAACCGAACCGCTAGATGTCGCTAAAAATCACACACTGCACCTTTAAAAAAAGTAAAGATATGGCAGAATTTTTTTTTACCTTGTTTTTAGTAATAAAATATTGTATAAAATCAGACAAATGATGTATGAACAAACCCCTCAGTAAAAACCTTCAGAATTAAATTGGAATAAATCTGTAAAGTTTAGTTTAATTGGTGCTGAAGTGAAGAAGAAAAAACATTATTACCATGTTTTTAGTAATAACATCAGGCAAATGATATATGAACACTGAACAAACAAATCCCTCAGTAAAAACCTTCAGAATATATACAGGAATAAATCTGTTAAGTTTGGTGTGTGTGTGATACTGAAGTGGAGAAAAAACTCTTTAAATACATGTATGATTATTGAAATCTAGATGCAAATTAATAAAATGCAATATACCGTAATAAAAACGTATGTGTATTTTGGATGTTTGCTTTAGTACTAGTCTGAAAGTTATGGACGCAAAATATCCCAAAAATGTAAAAATTAACCCGTGCATAAACTATGGTTTTGTCTGTAGCGTCTTTGTCAAGTCTAAGTTAGTCGCGGACGTGGAGCTCTCGGCATCTCGAAAGATATTGATCCTCGTTCTAGTCCTCTTTTTGTCTCTAAGTCTGCTTGCCATGGTCCAAAATGTTTGAACAAAACAACAACAGCGTGAGCGCGCCGCTAGGCTAACCCAGTTGTCCACGTCTGTCTCCATGGTTACTATGGCAGTACGAGCGGAAACCGAGGGTAACGCGGATATGATGTCATTGACTGGCAACTCCCTCACCCCTCCTCACACGCCCCGTTTCCTTGGTTTAAATCGCAAACGTCCCGTTTCCTTGTTTCTCACATTTTACAAATAGTTGGAAACATTTGGGATATTGTAAGTAATCAACTAAACAAAATATATAACATTGACCTAGTGGTTTTGGGATATTTTACTGCAAAAATCCTACATGTTTAGGCCATGAGACGGGACCCCAAATTTGGGCTACCGGTACCATTTTGAGGGATTAAATTTCTTTTTGATTTTCATGAAGGTACACATCTCTAGTGTTGGAAAATGTGTGATAGCACCCGATCCATGGTAGCTTTCATTAGAAATCAACACTTATATCATCCTACCTCAAGGTAAGGTGTTCAGTGACTACAAGAGAGAAAAATGTATCCTTTTATAATTTTAAACATTTATTTTAAAAAATTATACATTTTTTATTATAAAAATGTATAAAATTTTTATAAAATTTAAAATGTATTTAAAGATAAATTCATTTATCCTTTTTCTTGACATATGTTTGAAAATCGTCCTCCATAACCAAACTACCTTGAATCTAATGCTATCACACATTTTTCAAACACAGGGTCATATACCTACACAAAAATCACCATGCGGTTTTATCCCTCAAAATGGTACCAATCAACCCTCTGTCTCACGGCCTAATTGTACCTTTAAGCATGTAATATTGATTATTTCTTAGTCTTTTCATTTTGTTGATGAATGAAATTCCAGATGTTTTCGCAGTGTGGCGTCGATGCGCTCACCTCTCTTGAAGTCCAGGAGGAACCAGCGGTAGCAGAAGTAGAAGTGTGTGTAGTCTCCGTTCTGCTGCATCAGCTCAAAGAGCTCCGAGTCCAGGATCTGAAGAGGTTTGACAGAATCATGAAACCGAAACATACACACGCTCACTAAAACGCTATCAGAAACATGTTTAATAAGTGCGTGTGATTGTGGGGGAAACCTGGATGAGGGAACGCATGTTGGCGAAGTGTGTGTCCATGGCTCCTCCATGAGGGAAGTTCTGGTTCATTCGTTTCATGAGCTCAGTGAAGCAGCTGAAAGCCATGGCCTCTAAATTTAAACCAGATGATTCAGAAATATTTTTCACTTGGTAATATAACGGTCACATTGCGTTAGTTAAAGTCCCCCTGTAGTCAATAATTTTACATAATTTAAATGTTTGTCCTTAATTTTTTTCATAATGCTTTTAAATATCTTGAATGTAACTCGACACCCTCGCTTCATTTAGTATGCGCGGTTCTATGAATATGCAAATGAGCCCCGCCTCCACTCACTCACTCAGCTCAGAGATCCACTGGTTGACGATCACACGTTGATCTGATTGGTTACAAGGTCGTTTGTGACGTCAGAAACACCAGCGATTTCAAACCGTGTTTTTGAGACTGTCTTTGGTTCACTGCAGTTTTAATGAGGAAATACTCAGCAATGCTGTTGACTTATGAATTTACACATGGTTTGTCTTAAAGCACATTAAAAACACCACTTAGACATATAAACAACATTAAACGCTGCATTTCAACCAGAGGGGGACTTTAAATCACAATGTTTTAAAGGATTAGTTCACTTTAAAAAAAACTTTTGCTGATAATTTACTCACCCCCATGTCATCCAAGATGACCATGTCTTTCTTTCTTCAGTCGAAAAGAAATTAAGGTTTTTGATGAAAACATTCCAGGATTTTTCTCCATATTATGCACTTTGCTGGGCACCAAACGGTTCAAGGTCCAAAAGACAGTTTCAGTGCAAACTGTTCAAAGGGCTTTAAACGACACCAGACGATGAATAAGGGTCTTATCAAGCGATTTTTAAAATTTCATTTTAAAAAGAAATAACAAAGTTTAAGTTTTATAAGCTCAAATGCTCGCCTTGCTCTGTTCTGTGTGACTCTCCTGTTCGAACTCGTTCATCAAAATGAACGAATCTTTTTCCGAGTCAATTCGTTCATTTCGTTCGTTAAATGAACCAAATGACTCGAAAAAAGATTTGTTCATTTTGATGAACGAGTTCGAACAGGAGAGTCACACAGAACAGAGCAAGGCGAGCATTTGACATTATTAAACTTAAAGTTTAATTATTTTTGAAATGACCGATCGTTTCGCTTGATAAGACCCTTATTCATCGTCTGGTGTCGTTTAAAGCCCTTTGAACAGTTTGCAGTTTGCACTGAAACTGTCTTTTGGACCTTGAACCGTTTGGTGCCCAGTAAAGTGCATTATATGGAGAAAAATCCTGGAATGTTTTCATCAAAAACCTTAATTTCTTTTCGACTGAAGAAAGACATGGACATCTTGGATGACATGGGGGTGAGTAAATTATCAGCAAAAGTTTTTTTTAAAAGTGAACTAATCCTTTAAGTGTTTTTTTTAGGCACAACATAAATCATAGTGCCTAAAAAAACTTCCAATTAATTAAATGTATTAAATAAATCTCCTTTATTAAATACAGGCAACAGCAATATGACAAAATACACCATTGTTCAACAAATAATTAAATTAAAAAATCACAATAAATAATTTCCCCAACAAGTTATATATGTCCTATCAGATTTCAGAGGGAAATATATTCATTTTTATAATTAAACGGAACATATGGGTCACTGGAGAAAATAGGGTAAGACTTAAGGTTATTGTACCATCATCCAGGATGACCAGCAGGGGCGCTAGTAAGTCACACATTCCCTGGACGTATCCAATGTCCAGGTGCTGCCACACATAACTTGAGACACAAAAACATGATAACATTCTCATTTGATTTCAGATGGGAAGTAAATAAGTATAATGCTGCAGATTTATTTCTTACCATTCAAAAGTATTTTTTTTTTCAAAGTAATTACAAATGTATTAAGCAATAAGGATGCAATAAATTGATAAAGTGACAAAAGCATTTTTTGTAACGTTATATATATATATATATATATCTATTATGTTCTTTTTAAGTTTCCATTTTTTTAGAGAATCCTGAACATTTTTTTTATCAAGGTTTCCACATTAATCCGAAGCAGCACAACTTCAATATTGATAATAATCATAAATATTTCTTGAGCATCAAATCATCATATTAGAGTGATTTCTGAAGGATCATGTGACACTGAAGACTGGAGTAATGATGCTGAAAATTCAGCTTTGATCACAGGATTAAATTACATTTTACAATATATTCACATAGAAAACAGCTGTTTTTAAATTCTAATCATATTTAACTATTTTTACTGTATTTTAAATAAAATAAATGCACTTTTTAATCAAATAATAGACTGATCCCAAACATTTGAATGGTATACATTAAATTAAAATATAAAAAACATCACAATCAGCTTTATATTTTACCTGCACATAATGTTACGCAGTTTCTCCAGGTTTATGGGGGTAAAATACCAATAGTTTCTGTCACATCGCTGGACATCTTTGTCAATGCGATGTAGATTGAGTGTGTACAGGTCTACCAGCTCCTGCTGTTAAAGAAACGAGAAGAAAAAATGTCTTTGAAGATCGCACATTAATGGTGGAACAGGTCACCCTAAAATTACTTTAAATTACTTGCACAAAAGGAGGTTTAAATTGTGTTGGAACAGACCCAAATTTTGTTAAATTTTGCACAAAGCATCATATGGCTTCAGAAGACTTGAAATATAGTATATAAGCCAGATGAGCTACTTTCATGATGTTTTTGAGTTTGTCAAACATAAAAAGAAACATACAAAGAAAGCAAAAGAACAGTAAACAAACACAAAAATACAAAGGCCAAAAAACACACAGTAAACAAACATGCAAAAAAAGTAAACAAACACAAAATTACAAAGACAAAAACACAGTGAACAAATAGAAAAATGCAAAGCCAAAAAAAACGTAAACAAACACAAAATTACAGACACAAACACAGTGAACAAACAGAAAAATGCAAAGGCAGAAAAAAACAGTAAACAAACACAAAATTACAAAGACAAAAACATTTAACAAACACAAAATTACAGACACAAACACAGTGAACAAATAGAAAAATGCAAAGCCAAAAAAACAGTAAACAAAAGCACAGTAAACAAACAAACATACAAAGCAAAAAAACACAGTAAACAAAAACAAACATGCAAAAAAGTACACAAATATAAAAAACAAAGCAAAAAAACTGTCAACAAACACAAACATACAAAGACCAAAAAACACAGTAAACAAACACAAACATACAAAGACAAAAACACAGTAAACAAACCCAAACATACAGGTCCTTCTAAAAAAATTAGCATATTGTGATAGTTCATTATTTTCCATAATGTAATGATAAAAATTAAACTTTCATATATTTTAGATTCATTGCACACCAACTGAAATATTTCAGGTCTTTTATTGTTTTAATACTGATGATTTTGGCATACAGCTCATGAAAACCCAAAATTCCTGTCTCAAAAAATTAGCATATCATGAAAAGGGTCTCTAAACAAGCTATTAACCTAATCATCTGAATCAACTAATTAACTCTAAACACCTGCAAAAGATTCCTGAGGCTTTTAAAAACTCCCAGCCTGTTTCATTACTCAAAAACGCAATCATGGGTAAGACTGCCGACCTGACTGCTGTCCAGAAGGCCATCATTGACACCCTCAAGCAAGAGGGTAAGACAGAAAGAAATTTCTGAACAAATAGGCTGTTCCCAGAGTGCTGTATCAAGGCACCTCAGTGGGAAGTCTGTGGGAAGGAAAAAGTTTCGCAAAAAACACTGCACAACGAGAAGAGGTGACCGGACCCTGAGGAAGATTGTGGAGAAGGACCGATTCCAGACCTTGGGGGACCTGCGGAAGCAGTGGACTGAGTCTGGAGTAGAAACATCCAAAGCCACCGTGCACAGGCGTGTGCAGGACATGGGCTACAGGTGCCGCATTCCCCAGGTCAAGCCACTTTAGAACCAGAAACAGCGGCAGAAGCGCCTGACCTGGGCTACAGAGAAGCAGCACTGGACTGTTGCTCAGTTTTGCATGTCATTCGGAAATCAAGGTGCCAGAGTCTGGAGGAAGACTGGGGAGAAGGAAATGCCAAAATGCCTGAAGTCCAGTGTCAAGTACCCACAGTCAGTGATGGTCTGGGGTGCCATGTCAGCTGCTGGTGTTGGTGCACTGTGTTTTATCAAGGGCAGGGTCAATGCAGCTATCTATCAGGAGATTTTGGAGCACTTCATGCTTCCATCTGCTGAAAAGCTTTATGGAGATGATGATTTCATTTTTCAGCACGACCTGGCACCTGCTCACAGTGCCAAAACCACTGGTAAATGGTTTACTGACCATGGTATTACTGTGCTCAATTGGCCTGCCAGCTCTCCTGACCTGAACCCCATAGAGAATCTGTGGGATATTGTGAAGAGAAAGTTGAGAGACGCCAGACCCAACACTCTGGATGAGCTTAAGGCCGCTATCGAAGCATCCTGGGCCTCCATAACACCTCAGCAGTGCCACAGGCTGATTGCCTCCATGCCACGCCGCATTGAAGCAGTCATTTCTGCAAAAGGATTCCCGACCAAGTATTGACTATTGAGTGCATAACTGAACATAATTATTTGAAGGTTGACTTTTTTTTTTTGTATTAAAAACACTTCTTTTATTGGTCGGATAAAATATGCAAATTTTTTGAGACAGGAATTTTGGGTTTTCATGAGCTGTATGCCAAAATCATCAGTATTAAAACAATAAAAGACCTGAAATATTTCAGTTGGTGTGCAATGAATCTAAAATATATGAAAGTTTAATTTTTATCATTACATTATGGAAAATAATGAACTTTATCACAATATGCTATTTTTTTGAGAAGGACCTGTACACGGACAAAAACACAGTAAACAAACAGACTTACAAAGACAAAAACACAGTAAACAAACACAGACAAAAACACAGTAAACATACACAAACATACACAGACAAAAACACAGTAAACAAACACAAACATACACAGACAAAAACACAACAAACATACACAGACAAAAACACAGTAAACAAACACAAACATACACAGACAAAAACACAACAAACATACACAGACAAAAACACAGTAAACAAACACAAACATACACAGACAAAAACACAACAAACATACACAGACAAAAACACAGTAAACAAACACAAACATACACAGACAAAAACACAACAAACATACACAGACAAAAACACAGTAAACAAACACAAACATACAAAGACAAACACAGGAAAAAAAAAATTGGATGTCATAAACTAAACTAAAATAATGTTTTGGGGAAGACCAAGCATCCCCCCCCCACCCCCGAACGAACCCTGTAAAGTTTAAACGGGGAATGTTTTGATGTGAATGTTTCGGTAATGACATACCGAGTATGTTGTCCCGATGGACGACACTGGAGACGCGATGTCGATCTTATCCCCCGTGACCGTGAGAGAGTCTGGCTTGGGGAATAAGTTGTCGATCTCGGGTTCCTCGTCGGAGAGCGCGGAGTCGGTTCCCTCGGGTGTGGTGTTGACGCCCGGCTCCATGCAGAGCTCCAGCGCAGGCGTTCCCATCGGACGAGCCAGCGTCAGAGGAGTCCGGGATATGTGCGTCTCTGAGGACATATAAACCACGGATGAAGCGATCTCCTCCATTTCCAGAGCCGACGGCGAGTCGTCAGACATGTCTGGAGATTGTTTTGATTGGGAAGTGACGGGACCGCAGCTTTCCGACTCGGATTCGGTGATTTGTTTGATTAATAATCTGTTACTGGTGTGATCAGAGTCCCAGTTGATTGTTTGAGGTGTGCTGATGGTTTCAGCTTCACATTCGGTCACATTCTGTGAACATTCATCAGTTTGATTCATTTCTTGATCAGTTGGTTTTGTATCATCCTGGCCTTCGTTTACTTTTAAATCTGTGTCTTTATCAGTCTTTGATTTTGAGTTTTCATCTTCAGACGTTAAACATCCTTCAAGCTCAACCTCCTTTGACTCTGAGGATTTTGTAATATCTTCAATAGGCTCTTTTAAAGAACCAAGTTCACATTTATTTTCATTTTCTGCAGATTTTCTTGCACTGGTTTGCATTTTATCTTCTGTGTTTTCTTTAGTCGTGTCTTTATCTTTCACTGAATCGACTTCAATCTCAACCTCCTTTGACTCTGATGATTTTGTCATTTCTTCAATAGGATCTTTTAAAGAACCAAGTTCACATTTTTCATTTTCTTCGGATTTTCTTGCAATGGGTTGCATTTTAACTTCTGTGTTTTCTTTAGTTGTGTCTTTATCTTTCACTGAATCGATTTCCTGATGCAGTTCATTTTCAGAAGTCTCACTTTCTAGAGGCTTTACTGACTCGCTTTCCGAACGGACACTCTCTGTTTGTGAAACTACAGCATCTTTGACCGTATCCTGAGTAGTCGAGCTGTTTTCTGCTGGATCCTCGTTGGCCGCCTTCTCCAGGTCAGTCTGATGTTGTGATGGCGGGTCTCGAGTTGTGGTTTTGGGCTCTTGTGTGGATGTCTCCTCTGTGCTTGGAGAGCCGTCTGAGAGCGCTGAAGTCACGGAGAAGTTACGAGACGACGGGTGACCGGAGTCTGGAGAACTAGTGCAATTCGGGAGAGTGCCGTTTGGGATTTTGGGCTGTGGCTTCTCGTCTTTTGGTTTGGGCTCAGATTCAATCGGGTCGACCTCATCGACAGACCCAAACACCTGAGGATAGTCAAAATAGACCGAAGCAAAATCAGAAAACCTAAAACCAGCACAGCAGAAAGACAGAACAATAATACATAGAAATTCACTGATATTAAATTTCTCCACCGATAGCCGATTATTCAGAATGATATCGACCGATAGCCGATTATTCAGAATGATATCGGCCGATAGCCGATTACTCAGAATGATATCGACCGGTAGCAGATTATTCATAATGACATCGACCGATAGCCAATTATTCAGAATGATATCGACCGGTAGCAGATTATTCATAATGATATCGACCGATAGCCAATTATTCAGAATGATATCGACCGATAGCCGATTATTCAGAATGATATCGACCGGTAGCCGATTATTCAGAATGATATCGACCGATAGCCGATTATTCAGAATGATATCGACCGATAGCCGATTATTCAGAATGATATCGACCGGTAGCAGATTATTCAGAATGATATCGACCGGTAGCCGATTATTCAGAATGATATCGACCGGTAGCAGATTATTCAGAATGATATCGACCGATAGCCGATTATTCAGAATGATATCGACCGGTAGCAGATTATTCAGAATGATATCGACCGGTAGCAGATTATTCATAATGATATCAACCGGTAGCCAATTATTCAGAATGATATCGACCGGTAGCAGATTATTCAGAATGATATCGACCGATAGCCAATTATTCAGAATGATATCGACCGATAGCCAATTATACAGATTATTCAGAATGCTATCGACCGGTAGCCGATTATTCAGAATAATATCGACCGGTAGCAGATTATTCAGAATGATATCGACCGATAGCCAATTATTCAGAATGATATCGACCGATAGCCGATTATTCAGAATGATATCGACCGGTAGCCGATTATTCAGAATGATATCGACCGATAGCCGATTATTCAGAATGATATCGACCGATAGCCGATTATTCAGAATGATATCGCCCGATAGCCGATTATTCAGAATGATATCGACCGGTAGCCGATTATTCAGAATGATATCGACCGATAGCCGATTATTCAGAATGATATCGACCGGTAGCAGATTATTCAGAATGATATCGACCGGTAGCAGATTATTCAGAATGATATCGACCGATAGCCAATTATTCAGAATGATATCGACCGGTAGCAGATTATTCATAATGATATCAACCGGTAGCCAATTATTCAGAATGATATCGACCGATAGCCAATTATACAGATTATTCAGAATGATATCGACCGGTAGCAGATTATTCAGAATGATATCGACCGATAGCCGATTATTCAGAATGATATCGACCGGTAGCCGATTATTCAGAATGATATCGACCGATAGCCGATTATTCAGAATGCTATCGACCGGTAGCCGATTATTCAGAATAATATCGACCGGTAGCAGATTATTCAGAATGATATCGACCGATAGCCGATTATTCAGAATGATATCGACCGATAGCCGATTATTCAGAATGATATCGACCGGTAGCAGATTATTCAGAATGATATCGACCGGTAGCCGATTATTCAGAATGATATCGACCGGTAGCAGATTATTCAGAATGATATCGACCGATAGCCAATTATTCAGAATGATATCGACCGGTAGCAGATTATTCATAATGATATCAACCGGTAGCCAATTATTCAGAATGATATCGACCGGTAGCAGATTATTCAGAATGATATCGACCGATAGCCAATTATTCAGAATGATATCGACCGATAGCCAATTATACAGATTATTCAGAATGCTATCGACCGGTAGCCGATTATTCAGAATAATATCGACCGGTAGCAGATTATTCAGAATGATATCGACCGATAGCCGATTATTCAGAATGATATCGACCGATAGCCGATTATTCAGAATGATATCGACCGATAGCCGATTATTCAGAATGATATCGACCGATAGCCGATTATTCAGAATGATATCGACCGATAGCCGATTATTCAGAATGATATCGACCGATAGCCGATTATTCTGAATGATATCGACCGATAGCCGATTATTCTGAATGATATCGACCGATAGCCGATTATTCAGAATGATATCGACCGGTAGCCGATTATTCAGAATGATATCGACCGATAGCCGATTATTCAGAATGATTTCGGCCGGTAGCCGATTATTCAGAATGATATCGACCGGTAGCCAATTATTCAGAATGATATCGACCGGCAGCCAATAGTTTTGAGGAGAATTGGGTTGTAGCTCATTGTCTAGGTTTACTATGATTGTAAATAGGTGACGTTTGTGTTTTAACGTTTAGCATAAGAATATTGATCCGGGAAGTTCGAATAGCCTAGGGACCCGAGGGAACGCAAAGTTTCTCGGGGGAACGCAAAAGTTTTGCGAGGGAATGCAAATTTGGGGAAAAAAAATTCTCCCATCCTAATTTCTTTCCCACCACCACGTCTCTTTAGAGGCTCCGTACAATACAGATTGTCACTATCCAGTATTTGATACATATTGTTGCATTTTTGTATTGCGATATATTGTTACACCCCTAGTTAATCGTGGTGTTTAATGCGATGCCGTCTCACCCGAGTGCTGCTGTTGGAGTCGCTGTGTGATCCTGCGTGACTCTGTTTATCGGAGCCGCTGCTCTGAGACGACTGGAGAGAGAAACACAATTAATCTGCATGCAAACATCACTGTGCATCTGATATGCGTAGGCGACTCGAGCGTAAACATTTACGTCCGTGCTGATGGTGGAGTCCTGGCGCAATCCGCTGTCCACGTTAGCGCCCGACGCGCATTTGGCCAGAGCGACAGCGTGTTGTTCCTTCTCTCGCTGGCGCACGATGGCTTCACATCCCAACCACTCGCTCATGGTCTGCTCGTAACACGCTCGAATCTGCTCGTCCACCTAGAGAGAGTATAATAGGGCTGTCAATTAAAATTCGATTTAAAAATAAAACTGCAGGGAATTGATTGGATGGTTGTGGTTTGCTATTGGCTGATCTCATGTGAGTGACAGGTTGCCCCGCCCACATCATCAGAGAAGAGAAGAGATGTTGCAAGAGGAACTGATTCTGATTCAAGATTACCAGGTAGGGCTGTCAAATAAAAATTTGAATTTTTACATTTTCGTCGAATTTATAAAAAAAACGGCACATTCGAATGCAAAAACCGTGCATTTGAATTTTTGGTGTGTAAAGAGGCGCGCGAGACATGATGATGATGGCGTAACTGATGCAGTGTGTTTCTGTTAGCTTATACAGCGTCGCGGCTCCGTTGCTAATTTGAAAAATGGCGGGAAAAGGCTTCTTGCTGATGAAAACTCTCTCAGTTGGAGGGAAAAATCGTGCAACGACACACTGGACCATATCTGGCACATCGGTCAGAGCTGAGCGTGTGTGTTCATCAGGTGGAAACACTGTCAAGAGAAAGTGCTCCGCACTCGCTGCAGATCGAGATGAGCGTCTGGTGTTTTTGATGAACTATATGTAGATGTAGTGAGTAGAAGTGGAGTGTTTCTGAATACCAGTTGGCTATTTAGTGTTCATATAGTTCATTACGCTGTGTGTTGAAGTGTGTTTTCTCAGGTTACTGATGCACAAACAGTTTTATGCACTATTGTAACCTAATTTTCCTTGCATGCACATTAAGGAAATTAAATTGTATTTAAGAACAATTGTTTCAAAAGTCAATGCACTTAAAGGATTAGTTCACTTTTTAAAAAACTTTTGCTGATAATTTACTCACCCCCATGTCATCCAAGATGTCCATGTCTTTCTTTTAGGGATGCACGATGATATCGGGACAACATCGGTATCGGCCGATAAAAGCTTAAAATGACCATCATCGGCATCGGCCGATATGAATATTTCTGCCGATGAGCCTTGCCGATAGGGTGGCGTGTTTTCTATGCGCACGTGACGCGAACAAAGCATGAGCGCCAACAACTTAAACTTCCAACTAGGGGTGTGCGTCTCACGGTTTTTGATCGTGGACGATTAAAATGTCTCCACGATCTGCTTTTGAAGAAAAATCATAGTATTGTGCATTCTATCAGTTCAATTCTGGCGCCTTCATCTCAACATACTGTACAACGTGACGTACATTCACATCACATGTAAACGCAGAGGTAGAGTTACACTCACGGGACACCGCAATTCACAAAAGTTCATTGTTTGCATGTGCGTCAAAGTCTTGCTAGGTAAACATGTCATTCACGTGCTGATGCGCTGTTCTAACATCCGCTTTTCTGAGCGCGTTACACCCGACGCTCACAGGAACTAAAAGCCTGTCACAGCGCCTGCATACTGGACTAATCTTTCGAGTCTTATTGCGCTGATATTATCAAATACACACAAGGTTTACATAAACAAAGTTGGTTATGTCTAAAGTGAAAGCAAACAGAGAAAATCTGCTTGTCAAATGCGTGTATATTAGACGCGTCGCGTTACTCGCGTGCAGTTCTTAAAGAGACAGTAATAATATTCTGCCGCTTGTCTTTAAAGAGATACTGCACCCAGAAAAAAAAATTCTGTCTATCTAATGTTGTTTCAAACCTGGATTCATTTCTTTCTTGTGCTTAAATATACCATGGAAGTCACTGGAGTACAGCAACTGTTTGGTTAGCCACACTCTTCCAAATAACTTTTATAATTTCAACAGAAGAAAGAAACTTGAGAGAGTAAATGATGACAATTAAAATTTTTGGGAGAACTATCCCGTTAATGTTAATAAAACAACAAAACACAGAGGAAATCACTCACTGCTCTTGAATGAGAACATTAATAGAAGCTTTAATAAGCTTTTTTTGCACTTAAAAAAAATACAAATATATCGGTATCGGCATCGGGCAAAATTAGTTTGAAAATATCGGCATATCGAATATCGGCCAAAATCCTATATCGTGCATCCCTACTTTCTTTCTTCAGTCGAAAAGAAATTAATGTTTTTGATGAAAACATTCCAGGATTTTTCTCCATATAATGGACTTCATGCACAACATGCTCATTAGATCCAATACCCACTAAACTACTGAAAGAAGTGTTACCTGTAGTGGAAGAGCCTCTTCTCAATATTATTAACTCGTCTTTATTCTTAGGTCATGTTCCAAGAATATTCAAGTTGGCAGTAATAAAACCTCTCATTAAGAAACCGCAACTAGATCCAAATAACCTAGCTAATTACAGACCCATTTCAAATCTTCCATTTATGTCCAAAATACTAGAAAAAGTTGTATCCGCTCAACTGTGCTCTTTTTTGCAAGAAAATGATATCTATGAAAAATTCCAGTCAGGATTCAGACCGCATCATAGTACAGAAACTGCGCTAGTTAAAATTACAAATGATCTACTCTTAGCTTCGGATCAAGGCTGTATCTCAATACTTGTCCTACTTGATCTTAGCGCCGCGTTCGACACTATAGATCATAAAATACTCTTGGATCGACTACAAAACTACACTGGTGTTCAGGGACAGGCATTAAGCTGGTTTAGATCGTACTTATCTGACCGTTATCATTTTGTCTCTTTACACGGGGGAAAATCAAAGTTAACGTCAGTAGACTACGGAGTACCGCAAGGATCGGTGCTAGGCCCTCTGCTATTCTCAATATATATGCTGCCACTTGGTAATATTATAAGAAAACATGGAATTAATTTCCACTGTTATACTGACGACACTCAATTATATATTTCATCACGACCAGATGAAAACATTACCTCATCTAAATTGACAGAATGTCTCAAAGATATAAAATGCTGGATGACGCGTAATTTCCTGCTATTAAACTCAGATAAAACGGAGGTATTACTTATTGGTCCAAAAAACTACACACAAAACCTCTTACAATACGACTTTAATATAGAAGGATGTCCTGTTACTTTTTCCACTACAGTAAAAGACCTGGGTGTTATACTAGACCGCAACTTGTCTTTCGAAAATCATATTTCATCTGTTACAAGAACAGCCTTTTTCCACCTTAGAAACATTGCTAAATTACGTAACATGCTATCTGTTTCTGATGCAGAAAAGTTAGTTCATGCATTCATGACCTCGAGACTAGATTACTGTAATGCTTTATTAGCTGGTTGTCCTGCATCCTCAATAAACAAGCTACAGTTAGTGCAAAATGCAGCCGCTAGAGTTCTTACTAGATCAAGAAAATATGATCATATAACACCGATTTTATCATCTCTGCACTGGTTACCTATTAAGTTCCGTATCAATTACAAAGTACTACTACTGACCTATAAAGCCCTTAATGGTTTAGCTCCTATGTACTTAACGGACCTTCTTTCGCCCTACAATCCACCGCGTTCTCTAAGATCACTAAATTCAAGGCTTCTGGTCATTCCTAGGATATCGAAGTCCACGAAAGGAGGGAGGGCATTCTCGCATTTAGCTCCAAAACTCTGGAATAGCCTTCCCGATACGGTCCGATGCTCTGACTCGCTGACACAGTTTAAAACTAGACTAAAGACGTGTCTCTTTAGTCAAGCATTCACATAATGCTTACCTTTTAGTCCTCTGCTATGCCATACGGAACCGTTTGCCACTGAAACTGCTTAACGCACCAGTGGGGCTCGACAGCCTTATAGACAAACGGGTCGGTCCGTATGGTTGCGGTTGGGTTGCGGAGAGTTTGGGTTGCGGAGAGTTGTGAGATTATGGTTTTCTAACACCTACTCCCGTGTAATGGAAATCATTATGAACATCAGCTATGCTAATTATTTCCCATCTGCCTTTCTGCTGTTATCTCGGGACGCTTGTCCCGAGAAAAATGGCGTTCGTAGGCTCCAGTTTTGTATCCTGCCTCTCACGGGGATTTCGGATGCCCCAACGCCTGTGATGAGAAGACCAACGCCTGTGAAGAGACGACTCAACGCCTGCGAAGAGACGACTCAACGCCGGCGATATGTTATCCCCTTAATATTACATGATTAACTAAATGTATTTTTTCTAGATACTTCTGATATGCACTTACTGTAAAGCTTCTTTAAAACCCTATGATTGTTAGCCAGAGGAGAACTGGCCCCTGACTAGCCTGGGTTCTCCCAAGGTTTTTTTCTCCATCCAATCTGATGGAGTTTTGGTTCCTTGCCACTGTCGCCTTGCTTTTGGCTTGCTTAGTTGGGGATATTTAATATTCAACAATATTATTGAACTGTGTTGTACTACTTTCATGTTATCACTGTGAAGCTGCTTTGATGCAATCTGTATTGTGAAAAGCGCTATATAAATAAATGTGACTTGACTTGACTTGACTTCAATGGTAGCCAAACGGTTCAAGGTCTAAATGAACGTTTCAGTTCAGCTTCAAAGGGCTTTAAACGATACCAGACGATGAATAAGGGTCTTATCTAGCGAAACGATCTGTCATTTCAAAAATAAATAAAAAAAGTTAGTGTTATAGGCACAAATGCTCGCCTTGCGAACTCTCCTGTTCGAACTCGTTCATCAAAATGAACGAATCTTTTTTCGAGTCATTGACTCGAAAAAAGATTTGTTCATTTTGATGAACGAGTTCGAACAGGAGAGTTCGCAAGGCGAGCATTTGTGCCTATAACACTAACTTTTTTATTTTATTTTTGAAATGACAGATCGTTTCGCTAGATAAGACCCTTATTCATCGTCTGGTATCGTTTAAAGCCCTTTGAAGCTGAACTGAAATGGTCATTTAGACCTTGAACCGTTTGGCTACCATTGAAGTCCATTATATGGAGAAAAATCCTGGAATGTTTTCATCAAAAACATTAATTTCTTTTCGACTGAAGAAAGAAAGACATGGACATCTTGGATGACATGGGGGTGAGTAAATTATCAGCAAAAGTTTTTTTAAAAGTGAACTAATCCTTTAACAATAAAAGATGCGATGCTGGATTTGGTTTATATTTGCCTATTGCGCTCGCTTGCGCCCTCTTGTGGGCATAGGAGACAATACAGTACTTTTTTCTCTTAAAATGAAGAATTTAGAATTCAAAAATAATTTGAATTTTGCTAATATTTAACAAAGAAATTTGAATTTTCAGCCATTTAGACAGCCCTATAGCACAGTTATGCTGCTTCTGCTCTGGTCTCGTTCTGTCGATCAGAGTCACGTTCGCTCACCTCTTTGCGTTCGTCGAGGCTCATGGTGAAGTGATAGTGGCCTAAGAGAAACGGCCAGACCTCTTTGCGTAGAGAGGGATCCACGCCTCCATAATACACCAGCCGAAGAAGTTCCTCCTCCTCGTACGCCTGCACAGCATCATTGAGATACCATTATAGTTCTTGTTCATATTTTACATGTTTTTATGGTAACACTTTACAATAAGACTTAACATGAACTAACAATGAACACTACTTGTACAGTATTTACTAATCTTAAGTTTTTAAAACATTTTGAAAAAAACAAATGAGATTTATTTATGCTTATTTTCCATTTTCACTTTAATTTTAAAATGGTCCAATTATTATGGAAGCTTGTTTCCGCCACAGAATAAAAAAGGTAATTGTGACTTTTTAATCGCACAATTTGGATTTTTTTTCCTCACAATTGCGACTTTACATCTTTTGTGAGTTTATTTCTCTGAATTGCGAGTTTACATCTTCTGCGAGATATAAACTCACAATTCTGACTTCGCAATTGCAAGTTTATATCACGCAATTCTGACTTTATAATACGATGAAAACTAAACAATCAAATTACACTTCAAATTTTTTTTTTTTCAAAGATGTTTTCTGTCATTTTAGGTATTTTTTTTTTCACAGTCTATGATTTAAACCACGTTCACTTATTCATTTCCTGCGAAGTCTTGTACGTGTAACACTGGATTTCTGAGTGTTTCCACTGTTTTCCATGTTCCTGGTTTTTGATATCTGCCTGTGTCCTGGTTTTCCCGTTCCTGTCTCACCCTCTGGATTTGGTTGTTTGATTGGACTGATTTACTGTGCTCTGACCTTTTGCCTGTCTTTTACTACGATTGTGGATTACCCTTTCTTTAAAACCCTGCATTTGGATTCTCAAACTTCGTGTCTCGGAGCAGTTCTTCTCTATATCAGTGTCAGTGTTTCTGAACTCCCTGAAACGCCTCCATTGTAGTCTTGAGTTTCTTCCGGGAACGAACACGTCACAATATTCCTCATTATAATAATTACTTCGCAAGAAAAAAGGGGCGGGGCCTGGTTGAGTTAGTTAGTAGTGTTAAACTGGCGGTTATGGAAAGGGGCGGGACATTTCCCAAACACAGTCGAAGCGCGCGACCAATCACAACACACTGTTCCAGCCGACCAATCAGAGCACAGTGTGCTTTTCAGAAGGAGGGGCTTCATAGAGACAGGAACTAAACAGAGCGTTACTGACAGACTGAGAAGAGAGGAGCCACAACAATGGACGATATGGGGAAAATAAGGTTTTACTTAAAGGAGAACTCCGGCGCAAAATGAACCTTTGGTCTAATAAAACATTGGTACCTAGTCAACCGTTCTCTGAGATTTGTTTTCATGATAATCGAATGTAAAGAGTTTTATCTCTAAAAACTGTTTAGCGTATAACGCTAGTAATGGGGGCATCTATTAAGCAAAAAGAAATCGCTAGTTTATACCACTAACAAGACTCAAAATAGCCCCACACTAACACATTAACATAATGAGGGTCCCTACATGCAAATCGAAGCATTGAGAACTTTGTAAGTGTACAGACCGTTTAATAAGAAGATATTTTATGAAGACAGTCCACTTCGTGTATACAGACAGGAGCCATCTCCTCAAACCACGAACGCCATTCAAACAGTTCAGAAGTTCACTAAACCTCATACAGTTCAGCTCACTTAGCACGTCGTTCGTGGTTTGACTAGTTGAGACTGTTTTCCAAAGATGGCTCCTGTCTGTATACACGAAGTGGACTGTCTTTATCTTTATCTTCTTATTAAACGGTCTGTACACTTACAAAGTTCTCAATGCTTCGTTTTGCATGTAGGGACCCTCATTATGTTACTGTGTTCGTGTGGGGCTATTTTGAGTCTTGTTAGTGGTATAAACTAGCGATTTCTTTTTATTAAATAGATGCCCCCATTACTAGCGTTATACGCTAAACAGTTTTTAGAGATAAGACTCTTTACATTCGATTATCATAAAAACAAATCTCAGAGAACAGTTGACTAGGTACCAATGTTTTATTAGACCAAAGGTTCATTTTGCGCCGGAGTTCTCCTTTAACTATAATAACCTTATTGTACACAAGATCTCATCTGATCATTAATGAGGCTGTGGAGTAAGTACACTAGATAGTGAAGGTCACATACAGCACTGTCCTGTAGGAACATCTTCCACACTTCTGCAGACAGACCACCTTTGGCATCATAAGGGATGTCCGTCTCGACAATAGTGGCGTTCACCAGAGCCGACAGGTGCGTGCGGACGGTGGACAGGTGACGGCAGTACGCCAACCCTTGAAGATACACCACAGCTCATGAGAAAGTGCATAAGAGAGTTCGTTACAAAACCATAAAATCTTATGCAATACATACAGCCGTAGAAAGCGCGGGAAATGATCTGATGCTTCATGGTCTCACAGAGAAGCTTCAGCGGCGCCCTGTTTCACACAGACATCCGGAGTCAGTCTAAAAGCATGTGACCCTGGACCACAAAACCAGTCACATGGGTAAAATTTTTGAAATTGAGATTTATGAATAAATACGCTTTCCATTGATGTATAGTCTGTTAGGATAGGGCAATATTTGTCCGAGATACAACTATTTGAAAATCTGGAATCTGAGGGTGCAAAAAAATTTAAACATTGAGAAAATTGCCTTTAAAGTTCACGATAATGCTACATTCACTCACAAAAATAAATGTTTTATGTATTTACGGTGGGAAATTTACAAAATATCTTCATTAAACATGATCTTTACTTAATATCCTAATGATTTTTGGCATATAAAAGAAAAATCGATAATTTTGACCCATACAATGTATTGTTGGCTATTGCCACAGATATACCCGTGCGACTCGTGACTGGTTTTGTGGTCCAGGGTCACAATATAGCAGGTTATTTTATATTGTAAACATCACAAATCCAGACTAGCCTGTCGTGGTTGCATCCGTTGGGAAGTCCACCGTCCGACAAGCCGTTCTGCGAACATGAAGAACAAGACGACTTCCTCGGTGTGGGCTGCCACATGTTCACACTCTGGTCGATCAGTTCTGGGCCAACTTTAATATTGAGAATATCAATTAGCATCATATTTACAGGGTTCGTACAAGGACGTACTTGAATTTGACTTTTTTTAAATTTATGTCCTGGAAAACCCATGAAAACAGCCATATTTATGAAAATGTGCTTGAATTATTGAAAGACAATATATGTGAAATTAGTGTTTAATTTTATTGACGAAATGATCTTTTCATGCAAAATTAACGCTGCTGTCCGTCTGATAAAGATATAGAGCCATTTCGCATGGCTATGAGCGTGATATCCAAGCATATGATACATATATAATAGTATATAATAAAGTATATAATATCCAAGTATATGATACAGCTTGAAAAGTCCTTTAAAAGTCCTATAATTAAATTTTACAGTATCTGTACGAACCCTGTATTTAAGACCATCATTACCAGTGTAAAAAATGCCATCCTGCTTCAGACATTAGTCAGATGTAAAAAGAAATAAAATAAAAATGTACAGTATCCAATAAGAAATGCTGTATGAATGTGTTTTTCATAAACATACAAGGAAAGTTTTACTTCTCTTTATATTGCATTCATTTTCTTTCATACCATTAAACGAGACACTTTCACAGTATGAAATTAATATTGATATTATGTGGAGGGTTATTATCATTAACTAAAACTAATGATGTTTAAAACATTTCTGTTAATTGAAATGAAACTAAAATATAAATATTAGTTGAAAAACTTAAACTTTTTATTGCCAAGACAACATTTCTAATTTTTGTTTAGTTCAATAAATAAAGACATAAATAAAACTAAAACGGTCATAATAATGAATTAAACTTAAATAGCAATATATGAAATTACACAAAAAATTTAACTAAAATGAACATGAATACTAAAAATATAAAGTAAAGCCAATTCAAAATATTCATAAAACAAATAAAAATAATACAAACACTGGATTTATGACAAAATGTACTATTGGCAGTTATATTAATTTTAAAATATTTATCAAATGTGCATAATTTATTACATTAGAGGGGAAAAACAGGTCTTAAGAGGTGCTTGATGTGTCTGGAATGATATACAATATATTTACACATCTACTGTATGCTTTATATTTATTATGTTATTTGTTTATGTTCAAGGCAAAATAAAAACTTTTTTGGCCAGTAGATGTCGCTGTAGGCTTATAAAAGGAGACGCTCATGCCTGGCTTGATGGGAAACCGTATAAACAGGTGAACTTGGTTATAATTTTACATTTTGTACCATTTCAAATTATTTGTTATTTTGTAAACCCTCTAACTCCTAACTCAGTTTCAGTTTTGTTTTAGTCTATCAATATATTTTAGTTTTTAGTTCTATTTCTAATAACCCTCTGTTGGTTCTTGCGTAGCGGTATTTCAATTAAATGAATGTACTATGTTATAGTTAGAATTTTTAGGGGATTTTATGGTACTAAATTATATTTATAAAATAGTTATTTATTACCTATTATTTACTGTCGTAAATTTTGAATGCTTTGGAGCAACAGACTGAAGTTTGAGCTCTTTTTAAAGAAGACACTTGGGGGAAAAAAAGTTATAGAAGTTTAAGTTTATTATGCATAAAAAAGCATTAAAAAAATAATAATTTTATATGAAATATATATTTTCCAAAATACATTTTAATCTAAAACTGTGAGAAAATGAAAGTCGTAAATCTAAAGGAGTTGTTCCGAATTTGAGGTTGATATCTCAAAAAAATTATCTTTCAGTGGGATTTTGTGAGGCGCAGTACCAAACGCTTCCACTAGGTGAAATTCGTCTCCCATTAGTTTCCAATGCGCTAAGTGTGACTCTTTTTTCAGGACCATCTAACCTATTCGAATCATGTCTGATTTATTTGTCCATAGCACGTGCCAAAATCTTTATCAAAAGATTTTTTAAAAGTCAAAAATTCTAAAAAAAATTTTAAAAATTTTTGATCAAAAATGACCAAATTAGTGGGTTAAGAATAGAAACAACACATGGAAAATTCATATGCTTATATTTTACACTCGATTTTTACATTTCTGTGCTGTTTTATGCAAACATGCTGCTATAATGCTATTGAGTCCAGACTAAACATGTGTAATAAAGGTTTTAAAAAGAAAATTGCCAAACAAAAACTGAAAATATATTTTTAAATATTTTATTTTAGTTCGATTTGAAGCAATGCAGGAAAGTGTCAGTTCAGTTTAATTAACTTTTAAATTACATTTTTTTTTTTCATTCACTATAATCTTGCTTGTGAACAGCCTAAATGAAACACCAACATCACGTAAACTTACCAAACTCCTGACTGCCTGGATATATAATCCGAAACACATAATCCGTGGCCTCATCTTCATCTTTGTCTGAGAATGACTCGCAGGATCCATGTGGACTCCGTTTACGCAGTTTTGGGAACACTTTTCCCTGGGGAAAGAACACAAAAAGGTTTCTTAAGCCCTATTCGCACTGGATTAGTATTACCTGGTGACCTCTAGTCATTTGTAATAATTGCGGAGGTTGTCTGTGATCTTAATCCCGGTGAATTGGCATCTCTGTGATTTGGCGGGGTCGTATATAATTTTTTCAAGGTTTTTGTTTCCTGTGCGCCTTTTTATCCATTTTTCGCGAAGAATGGAGGCTGCCATATCGCTATACCTACACCACAACTATACAATTTGCAGAAGGAGAAAGCTGAAAACCATCAGAAGAGCGATAACAAAAATAATGATTACATGGAGATGGATGACATGCGGTAAGGAACATTCTTCTGTTTATGATATATCATACAGCTAGACCTAAAATAACGATAAGACATTTCCAAGCAATAGCCTATTGACGTCATAACCGGGAGATAAGTCAGTAAATGCGAGTACATTTAGTCATTTAGCAGACGCTTTTATCCAAAGCGACTTACAACTAAAGACTAAACCAAGCGAGTCATCGTGAAGAGGCAAAAACAACGCAAGAAGTGCTCAAAATACAAAGTTCAGACATTGCTCAGAGTAGCATAAGCCAGACAAGGGAGGATTTAAAGGAAAGTGCTCACGGAAGTGCTTTTTTTGTTAAGTGCTCACGGAAGTATGGAAGCTTGTTTCCGCCACAGAATGAAAAATACAAAAGGTAATTGCGACTTTTTCTCTCACAATTCTGACCTTTTTTCTCACAATTGCGAGACATAGTCAGAATTGCGTGAAATAGTCGCAAGT
Organism: Rhinichthys osculus; assembly: GCA_029959095.1. Classification (NCBI taxonomy): domain Eukaryota; kingdom Metazoa; phylum Chordata; class Actinopteri; order Cypriniformes; family Leuciscidae; genus Rhinichthys; species Rhinichthys osculus. Next base: position 29,712,638 of record JARWKJ010000024.1, read on the forward strand.
GCGCGTTATAGTCAGAACTGCGAGATATAAAGTCAGAATTGATTGATATAAAGTCACAATTGCAGGTTATAAAGTCAGAATTGCGTGATATAAAGTCAGAATTGATTGATATGAAGTCAGAATTGCGTGATATAAAGTCGCAATTGCGTGTTGTAAAGTCAGAATTATGAGATATAAACTCGCAATTGCGAGAAATATACTTGAAATTCTGACTTTTTCTCTCAGAATTGCATGCTTATATCTCGCAATTATGACTTTATAATACGCAATTGGGAAATATAAAGTCGCAATTGTGTGTTATAAAGTCAGATTTGTGAGATATAAACTATTCTATATACTGTTACTAAGACTGACTTTTTTTCCCCTTAGAATTGGACTTTATAACTCGCAATAAGCTTCCATACGGAAGAGATGAGTTTTATCACAGGAGTAAAATCACAGGCTTCGCTTATCCCGTGCGAATGCGCTACACGAAATTCAGATGTGGGGGGATAATGTCTAAATCACATGAGGTCCCCAGATAATACTAATCCAGTGTGAATAGGGCTTTATTCGGTAACACTTTACTTGAAGGGGTGTGCATAAGACTGACATGACACCTTCATAATCATGACATGACACATGTCATGAATATAAAGGTTTCATGCATGTTTATGACAACTGTCATTAAGTGTCATTCGCTTGATTAGTTTGATAATTAATCTGCTATGTCATGTTTATGACATATTTATGACAATTTATGTTGTCTTGGTAATGTCAAGTTGTCAAGACACTGGCAGGTTATGATCTATTGGTTTATGTCAAGTTGTCATTACAAAGAGATCTCAAACAATGTCATATTTGCATTAAAAATGTCATAATTGAGCGAATGACACTTAATGACAGTTGTCATAAACATGCATAAACCCTCCATATTCATGTCATGTCATGATTATGAAGGTGTCATGTCAGTCTTATGCACACCCCTTCAAGTAAAGTGTTACCCTTTATTCAAACTACTGAAGCATGAGTTTTTGGCGAACCTTTCCTCTTTGGGACCACAGAGGAGGATCTAACTGGCCATGAGGGAGGAGGCCCGTCTCCAGACACGTGAGGAACTGGAGAATGTGTCCTCCTTTTGGGAATCGAAACGGAGGTCTTTGGATCCCGTCTTGGCTGACCAAAACCACAGTACCACCACTGTCCACTGAACACAAGCAGATTCGGACAAACCTTTAATATTCCTTTAACCCTGTAAAGATACTGTATCATATTTCATATGCACATTTCTAAATTATCGACATGATCAGAACTATGAAAATCCTGTCGCACACAATCTAATACGGTCCTTCTGATTGGGAGCTTAGACTTTACCTTTATTAGTTTAGTATAATTGTACAAACATTCATCTTCAGCTTGTTTTCTGGTTTTTATAAAGTAAATGTAAGAATAACTTTGATATTGTTAGTAATATTTCAAGATGAAGACTAAAGGTACTTGTGATTTATCCATGCATCAGTTTTTAGAGAAATCACGAGTATCAAATATGATCATCAGGCTTTTGAGGAAGGTTTATTTGTTCATCTCTTAATCATCATTCCATTATATGTTTTAAAACTAAAGAGCTTTGATCATAAAACTAAGCATTTTAATATCAACTCACTAAGACATATTATTGGCAGATATTGATATCTATATGCATTTTATGTAAGTATCTGCTGTACTGTTATAAATATCTCATTGATTTACATTACAAGCATCAGAATTTCATCACTTTTTTGACCATAAAATATCAAAATGTGCTGAAAATTGCATCTTTTTGCTCAGTTTGAGTCTCTGAATAAAATTAAGCTGTTTTCCCCCCTCCATATTCTCACTTTATCATACTAAATGAACCATAAAAGCCTGATGGATCAATTATGATAGTCAACAAAAAAAAAACGTTTTGTCTAAAGGTTCAATAAACTGATTATAAAAAAAGATTTTTTCTGAGTGTTATTGGCTTTACAGTGTTAAAGATGCTCAGCATTGCTATATTCACCATGCTGATGACAGTGCAAATAGACGATCTCCTCTAGACGAATGGACATCGCAAAATCCCAATACACACTATGGAAGAAAATAAAGAGACACCAGTAATGACTTAAAAATCATTTACACAGCCACATATTCGACGTCGCAATCATAACGCACCTTTTCTCATAATCAAACTCCGCCACGTTTCCGTTCATCAGCTGGTTCGGTGTCCATTTCAGTGTCATCAGATCTGCCGTCTGATGTAGAGAGAGGTATCCTGGGATAGATTCAGTGTCATCTGTCTAAAAGACCAGAGACGATTTATTGCCATTCATTATTTAAAGGTGCAGTGTGTAATTTTTATCAGCATCTAGTGGTGAGGTTGTGAACCGCACCCAACAGAAGTTACAGTGGCCGACAGGAAGTGATGTCGTCGTCTGAGACGGCAGAGAGTAGCCAGTTAAGCAATGAGGTTTCTTTACAAAGATAAATTAAGAAATTAGGTTTACTTAATTATTCAGTAAAACGATGTTATTGCGAATATTATTGTTACTTGTTCATCATTGTGTCAGTGTTTTATTCGCTGACTTTAGCAGCTTCTTATCGTGAAGAACAACATAGTGACGAAAACGCGTTTGTCCGTTCAGGGCCACCGTAGAAACATGTCGATGTAAGGCGACCCGCGGTGTGTGTGTAGAGAAATGCCTCATTCTTAGCTAATAAACACATAACGGTTCATTAAGTAAGGTCTTTATACACCACTGAAAACATAGTTATGTGTATGATATTGCATTTCTGTCAACAGATGCTCCTAAATATTACACACTGCACCTTTAAAACGCCATATCACTACAGTATCGTCACGCACGTCAAAGTAATATTTACAGCTGACGTACCGGCTGCACAAGGACGTTGTTCTTCCCGAAGAGCAACGTGGCTCTGGAGTTTTGATGAAGAGACTGGACGTAATCGCGAGCCCAGAGAGAAGGCCTGTCGTCCAGGCTGCCGCTCGACTGCCTCTTCTGAATCTGCACAGAGATGGAGATCAAGGTTCGTTTCAGCGTATTACTCTCTAATAGCATTTGAGATTTTTCTTTTACATATGCAACAAACAAATAGAAAAGCAAAGCAAGGTAGATAGACAGATGCATAGATAGATAGATGAGCGATGGATAGATTGGATGACAGATAGATTGATAGACAAACAGAATGATGATAGATAGAACAAATGAACGATAGATGATAGATAGATAGAAGGATAGATAGACTGAACGACAGATAGATAGATGATAGACAGATAGAAGGATAGATAGACTGAACGACAGATAGATAGAAGACAAATAGATAGATGGATGATTGAATGATAGATTAGGGCTGTAGTCAACCAAAGAAATCCTTAGTCGACCAAAGTCTTGTCCTGCGCAGTGATAAGTCAAAAAAAAAAAAAAAAAACGCGATGTTTTGATTTAACATTTTTTAACAATTGTCATAGAACATTTATAAAACAACAAAAAACAAACAAAAAATACCTAAAACTATAATAATAATACAATTCTTTGAAAATTAAGTGATTTTTTTTTTAACTGCAAAAAGTGAGGAGCTCTGTCCGTAACAGTCACAATCGCGCACCTGACCACACGCTACAAAAAATATAACTGCATCTGCCACAATGAAAAATCCTAACAAAAGCTCTCGTTTATACAGGCTGTATATTCTTCTTTACTTTCAAAGCTATGGGTTAACTTTTGTCCAGCCGATCTAGGCGTTTTAAAACAAACACACACAAAAAAAAACAAAAAAAAATCCTAAAAAAGAGCCTAAAAACAATCCTAATAATAATAGGCTGTATTGTAGGACCGCATATAGGTTTATTTTCGTTTTGTTACATTATTTAGGCTATTTTCAAATGCGTCAAGTGTACAAATAAAAACAAAAACATATCAAGAAAACACAATCTATTGAGTCAGCATGATAAAGCCGTTAACGGGACTGCTCACGTCTTATGCGCGCTCAAGTTCGATTTCAAATGTAGGCGCGCGGTGTGCGCGCTCATGATGGAAGCAACCCGGTCGCGGTGCGACGCGCTCTTTTTTCCCAAGTGCGTCCACGCCGCATCGAGATAAAATTATGGGGTAAAATGCGTGTGTGTGTGCAGTCGCCCGATCCGGAGCATGCGTGTGTGCAGTCGCCCGATCCGGAGCGTGTGTGTGTGTGCAGTTGCCCGATCCAGAGCATGCGCGTGTGCAGTCGCCCGATCCGGAGCATGCGTGTGTGCAGTCGCCCGATCCAGAGCATGTGTGTGTGCAGTCGCCCGATCCGGAGCATGCGTGTGTGCAGTCGCCCGATCCAGAGCATGTGTGTGTGCAGTCGCCCGATCCGGAGCATGCGCGTGTGCAGTCGCCCGATCCGGAGCGTGTGTGTGTGCAGTCGCCCGATCCGGAGCATGCGTGTGTGTGTGCAGTCGCCCGATCCGGAGCATGCGCGTGTGCAGTCGCCCGATCCGACGCGTGTGTGTGTGTGCATTCGCCCGATCCAGAGCATGTGTGTGTGCAGTCGCCCGATCCGGAGCATGCGCGTGTGCAGTCGCCCGATCCGGAGCGTGTGTGTGTGCAGTCGCCCGATCCGGAGCATGCGTGTGTGTGTGCAGTCGCCCGATCCGGAACATGTGTGTGTGCAGTCGCCCGATCCGGAGCATGCGCGTGTGCAGTCGCCCGATCCGGAGCATGCGTGTGTGCATTTGCCCGATCCGGAGCATGCGTGTGTGCAGTCGCCCGATCCGGAGCATGCGCGTGTGCAGTCGCCCGATCCGGAGCGTGTGTGTGTGCAGTCGCCCGATCCGGAACATGTGTGTGTGCAGTCGCCCGATCCGGAGCATGCGCTTGTGCAGTCGCCCGATCCGGAGCATGCGTGTGTGCAGTCGCCCGATCCGGAGCATGTGTGTGTGCATTCGCCCGATCCGGAGCATGCGTGTGTGCAGTCGCCCGATCCGGAGCATGCGCGTGTGCAGTCGCCCGATCCGGAGCATGCGTGTGTGCAGTCGCCCGATCCGGAGCATGCGTGTGTGCAGTCGCCCGATCCGGAGCATGCGTGTGTGCAGTCGCCCGATCCAGAGCATGTGTGTGTGCAGTCGCCCGATCCGGAGCATGCGTGTGTGCAGTCGCCCGATACAGAGCATGTGTGTGTGCAGTCGCCCGATCCGGAGCATGCGCGTGTGCAGTCGCCCGATCCGGAGCGTGTGTGTGTGCAGTCGCCCGATCCGGAGCATGCGTGTGTGTGTGCAGTCGCCCGATCCGGAGCATGTGTGTGTGCAGTCGCCCGATCCGGAGCATGTGTGTGTGTGTGCAGTCGCCCGATCCGGAGCATGTGTGTGTGCAGTCGCCCGATCCGGAGCATGCGTGTGTGTGTGCAGTCGCCCGATCCGGAGCATGTGTGTGTGCAGTCGCCCGATCCAGAGCGTGTGCGTGTGCAGTCGCCCGATCCGGAGCGTGCGCGTGTGCAGTCGCCCGATCCAGAGCGTGTGTGTGTGCAGTCGCCCGATCCAGAGCATGTGTGTGTGTGTGCAGTCGCCCGATCCAGAGCATGTGTGTGTGCAGTCGCCCGATCCAGAGCGTGTGTGTGTGCAGTCGCCCGATCCAGAGCATGTGTGTGTGCAGTCGCCCGATCCAGAGCGTGCGTGTGTGCAGTCGCCCGATCCGGAGCGTGCGCGTGTGCAGTCGCCCGATCCAAAGCGTGTGTGTGTGCAGTCGCCCGATCCAGAGCATGTGTGTGTGTGTGCAGTCGCCCGATCCAGAGCATGTGTGTGTGCAGTCGCCCGATCCAGAGCGTGTGTGTGTGCAGTCGCCCGATCCGGAGCATGTGTGTGTGCAGTCGCCCGATCCAGAGCGTGTGTGTGTGCAGTCGCCCGATCCGGAGCATGCGTGTGTGCAGTCGCCCGATCCAGAGCATGTGTGTGTGTGTGCAGTCGCCCGATCCAGAGCATGTGTGTGTGTGTGCAGTCGCCCGATCCGGAGCATGTGTGTGTGCAGTCGCCCGATCCAGAGCATGCGTGTGTGCAGTCGCCCGATCCAGAGCATGTGTGTGTGCAGTCGCCCGATCCAGAGCGTTTGTGTGTGCAGTCGCCCGATCCAGAGCATGCGTGTGTGCAGTCGCCCGATCCGGCGCATGTGTGTGTGCAGTCGCCCGATCCGGAGCATGTGTGTGTGCAGTCGCCCGATCCGGAGCATGTGTGTGTGCAGTCGCCCGATCCGGAGCATGCGTGTGTGTGTGCAGTCGCCCGATCCAGAGCATGCGTGTGTGCAGTCGCCCGATCCGGAGCATGTGTGTGTGCAGTCGCCCGATCCGGAGCGTGTGTGTGCAGTCGCCCGATCCAGAGCATGCGCGTGTGCAGTCGCCGATCCGGAGCATGTGTGTGTGCAGTCGCCCGATCCGGAGCATGTGTGTGTGCAGTCGCCCGATCCGGAGCATGTGTGTGTGCAGTCGCCCGATCCGGAGCATGCGTGTGTGCAGTCGCCCGATCCGGAGCATGCGCGTGTGCAGTCGCCCGATCCGGAGCATGTGTGTGTGCAGTCGCCCGATCCGGAGCATGCGTGTGTGCAGTCGCCCGATCCGGAGCATGCGTGTGTGCAGTCGCCCGATCCAGAGCATGTGTGTGTGCAGTCGCCCGATCCGGAGCATGCGTGTGTGCAGTCGCCCGATCCGGAGCATGCGCGTGTGCAGTCGCCCGATCCGGAGCATGTGTGTGTGCAGTCGCCCGATCCGGAGCATGTGTGTGTGCAGTCGCCCGATCCGGAGCGTGCGCGTGTGCAGTCGCCCGATCCAGAGCGTGTGTGTGTGCAGTCGCCCGATCCAGAGCATGTGTGTGTGTGTGCAGTCGCCCGATCCAGAGCATGTGTGTGTGCAGTCGCCCGATCCGGAGCGTGCGCGTGTGCAGTCGCCCGATCCAGAGCGTGTGTGTGTGCAGTCGCCCGATCCAGAGCATGTGTGTGTGTGTGCAGTCGCCCGATCCAGAGCATGTGTGTGTGCAGTCGCCCGATCCAGAGCATGCGTGTGTGCAGTCGCCCGATCCAGAGCATGTGTGTGTGCAGTCGCCCGATCCAGAGCATGTGTGTGTGCAGTCGCCCGATCCAGAGCGTTTGTGTGTGCAGTCGCCCGATCCAGAGTATGCGTGTGTGCAGTCGCCCGATCCGGAGCATGTGTGTGTGCAGTCGCCCGATCCGGAGCATGCGCGTGTGCAGTCGCCCGATCCGGAGCGTGTGTGTGTGCAGTCGCCCGATCCGGAGCATGCGTGTGTGTGTGCAGTCGCCCGATCCGGAACATGTGTGTGTGCAGTCGCCCGATCCGGAGCATGCGCGTGTGCAGTCGCCCGATCCGGAGCATGCGTGTGTGCAGTCGCCCGATCCGGAGCATGTGTGTGTGCATTCGCCCGATCCGGAGCATGCGTGTGTGCAGTCGCCCGATCCGGAGCATGCGCGTGTGCAGTCGCCCGATCCGGAGCATGTGTGTGTGCAGTCGCCCGATCCGGAGCATGCGTGTGTGCAGTCGCCCGATCCGGAGCATGCGTGTGTGCAGTCGCCCGATCCAGAGCATGCGTGTGTGCAGTCGCCCGATCCGGAGCATGCGTGTGTGCAGTCGCCCGATACAGAGCATGTGTGTGTGCAGTCGCCCGATCCGGAGCATGCGCGTGTGCAGTCGCCCGATCCGGAGCGTGTGTGTGTGCTGTCGCCCGATCCGGAGCATGCGTGTGTGTGTGCAGTCGCCCGATCCGGAGCATGTGTGTGTGCAGTCGCCCGATCCGGAGCATGTGTGTGTGTGTGCAGTCGCCCGATCCGGAGCATGTGTGTGTGCAGTCGCCCGATCCGGAGCATGCGTTTGTGTGTGCAGTCGCCCGATCCGGAGCATGTGTGTGTGCAGTCGCCCGATCCAGAGCGTGTGTGTGTGCAGTCGCCCGATCCGGAGCGTGCGCGTGTGCAGTCGCCCGATCCAGAGCGTGTGTGTGTGCAGTCGCCCGATCCAGAGCATGTGTGTGTGTGTGCAGTCGCCCGATCCAGAGCGTTTGTGTGTGCAGTCGCCCGATCCAGAGCGTGTGTGTGTGCAGTCGCCCGATCCAGAGCATGTGTGTGTGCAGTCGCCCGATCCAGAGCGTGTGTGTGTGCAGTCGCCCGATCCGGAGCATGCGTGTGTGCAGTCGCCCGATCCGGAGCATGTGTGTGTGCAGGCGTGTGTGCAGTCGCCCGATCCGGAGCATGTGTGTGTGCAGTCGCCCGATCCGGTGCATGTGTGTGTGCAGTCGCCCGATCCGGAGCATGTGTGTGTGCAGTCGCCCGATCCAGAGCATGCGTGTGTCCAGTCGCCCGATCCGGAGCATGTGTGTGCGCAGTCGCCCGATCCGGAGCATGTGTGTGTGTGTGCAGTCGCCCGATCCGGAGCATGTGTGTGTGCAGGCGTGTGTGCAGTCGCCCGATCCGGAGCATGTGTGTGTGCAGTCGCCCGATCCGGAGCATGTGTGTGTGCAGTCGCCCGATCCAGAGCGTGTGTGTGTGCAGTCGCCCGATCCGAAGCGTGCGCGTGTGCAGTTGCCCGATCCAGAGCATGTGTGTGTGCAGTCGCCCGATCCAGAGCGTTTGTGTGTGCAGTCGCCCGATCCAGAGTATGCGTGTGCGCAGTCGCCCGATCCGGAGCATGTGTGTGTGCAGTCGCCCGATCCGGAGCATGTGTGTGTGCAGTCGCCCGATCCGGAGCATGTGTGTGTGTGTGCAGTCGCCCGATCCGGAGCATGTGTGTGAGCAGTCGCCCGATCCGGAGCATGCGTTTGTGTGTGCAGTCGCCCGATCCGGAGCATGTGTGTGTGCAGTCGCCCGATCCAGAGCGTGTGTGTGTGCAGTCGCCCGATCCGGAGCGTGCGCGTGTGCAGTCGCCCGATCCAGAGCGTGTGTGTGTGCAGTCGCCCGATCCAGAGCATGTGTGTGTGTGTGCAGTCGCCCGATCCAGAGCATGTGTGTGTGCAGTCGCCCGATCCAGAGCGTGTGTGTGTGCAGTCGCCCGATCCAGAGCATGTGTGTGTGCAGTCGCCCGATCCAGAGCGTGTGTGTGTGCAGTCGCCCGATCCGGAGCGTGCGCGTGTGCAGTCGCCCGATCCAGAGCGTGCGTGTGTGCAGTCGCCCGATCCAGAGCATGTGTGTGTGTGTGTGCAGTCGCCCGATCCAGAGCATGTGTGTGTGCAGTCGCCCGATCCAGAGCGTGTGTGTGTGCAGTCGCCCGATCCGGAGCATGTGTGTGTGCAGTCGCCCGATCCAGAGCGTGTGTGTGTGCAGTCGCCCGATCCGGAGCATGCGTGTGTGCAGTCGCCCGATCCAGAGCATGTGTGTGTGTGTGCAGTCGCCCGATCCAGAGCATGTGTGTGTGTGTGCAGTCGCCCGATCCGGAGCATGTGTGTGTGCAGTCGCCCGATCCAGAGCATGCGTGTGTGCAGTCGCCCGATCCAGAGCATGCGTGTGTGCAGTCGCCCGATCCAGAGCATGTGTGTGTGCAGTCGCCCGATCCAGAGCGTTTGTGTGTGCAGTCGCCCGATCCGGAGCATGCGTGTGTGCAGTCGCCCGATCCGGAGCATGTGTGTGTGCAGTCGCCCGATCCGGAGCATGTGTGTGTGCAGTCGCCCGATCCGGAGCATGCGTGTGTGCAGTCGCCCGATCCGGAGCATGCGTGTGTGCAGTCGCCCGATCCGGAGCATGTGTGTGTGCAGTCGCCCGATCCAGAGCATGCGTGTGTGCAGTCGCCCGATCCGGAGCATGCGTGTGTGCAGTCGCCCGATCCGGAGCATGCGTGTGTGCAGTCGCCCGATCCGGAGCATGTGTGTGTGCAGTCGCCCGATCCGGAGCATGCGTGTGTGCAGTCGCCCGATCCGGAGCATGCGTGTGTGCAGTCGCCCGATCCGGAGCATGCGCGTGTGCAGTCGCCCGATCCGGAGCATGTGTGTGTGCAGTCGCCCGATCCGGAGCATGCGTGTGTGCAGTCGCCCGATCCGGAGCATGCGTGTGTGCAGTCGCCCGATCCAGAGCATGTGTGTGTGCAGTCGCCCGATCCGGAGCATGCGTGTGTGCAGTCGCCCGATCCGGAGCATGCGCGTGTGCAGTCGCCCGATCCGGAGCATGTGTGTGTGCAGTCGCCCGATCCGGAGCATGCGTGTGTGCAGTCGCCCGATCCAGAGCATGTGTGTGTGCAGTCGCCCGATCCGGAGCATGCGCGTGTGCAGTCGCCCGATCCGGAGCGTGTGTGTGTGCAGTCGCCCGATCCGGAGCATGCGTGTGTGTGTGCAGTCGCCCGATCCGGAGCATGTGTGTGTGCAGTCGCCCGATCCAGAGCGTGTGTGTGTGCAGTCGCCCGATCCGGAGCGTGCGCGTGTGCAGTCGCCCGATCCAGAGCATGTGTGTGTGTGTGCAGTCGCCCGATCCAGAGCATGTGTGTGTGCAGTCGCCCGATCCAGAGCGTGTGTGTGTGCAGTCGCCCGATCCAGAGCATGTGTGTGTGCAGTCGCCCGATCCAGAGCGTGTGTGTGTGCAGTCGCCCGATCCGGAGCGTGCGCGTGTGCAGTCGCCCGATCCAGAGCGTGCGTGTGTGCAGTCGCCCGATCCAGAGCATGTGTGTGTGTGTGCAGTCGCCCGATCCAGAGCATGTGTGTGTGCAGTCGCCCGATCCAGAGCGTGTGTGTGTGCAGTCGCCCGATCCGGAGCATGTGTGTGTGCAGTCGCCCGATCCAGAGCGTTTGTGTGTGCAGTCGCCCGATCCGGAGCATGCGTGTGTGCAGTCGCCCGATCCGGAGCATGTGTGTGTGCAGTCGCCCGATCCGGAGCATGTGTGTGTGCAGTCGCCCGATCCGGAGCATGTGTGTGTGCAGTCGCCCGATCCAGAGCATGCGTGTGTCCAGTCGCCCGATCCAGAGCGTTTGTGTGTGCAGTCGCCCGATCCGGAGCATGTGTGTGTGCAGTCGCCCGATCCGGAGCATGCGTGTGTGCAGTCGCCCGATCCGGAGCATGCGTGTGTGCAGTCGCCCGATCCAGAGCATGTGTGTGTGCAGTCGCCCGATCCGGAGCATGCGTGTGTGCAGTCGCCCGATCCAGAGCATGTGTGTGTGCAGTCGCCCGATCCAGAGCGTTTGTGTGTGCAGTCGCCCGATCCAGAGTATGCGTGTGTGCAGTCGCCCGATCCGGAGCATGTGTGTGTGCAGTCGCCCGATCCGGAGCATGTGTGTGTGCAGTCGCCCGATCCGGAGCATGTGTGTGTGCAGTCGCCCGATCCGGAGCATGCGTGTGTGTGTGTGCAGTCGCCCGATGCAGAGCATGCGTGTGTGCAGTCGCCCGATCCGGAGCATGCGTGTGTGCAGTCGCCCGATCCGGAGCATGTGTGTGTGCAGTCGCCCGATCCGGAGCATGTGTGTGTGCAGTCGCCCGATCCGGAGCATGTGTGTGTGCAGTCGCCCGATCCGGAGCATGTGTGTGTGCAGTCGCCCGATCCGGAGCATGCGTGTGTGCAGTCGCCCGATCCGGAGCATGTGTGTGTGCAGTCGCCCGATCCGGAGCATGTGTGTGTGCAGTCGCCCGATCCGGAGCATGCGTGTGTGCAGTCGCCCGATCCAGAGCATGTGTGTGTGCAGTCGCCCGATCCGGAGCATGCGCGTGTGCAGTCGCCCGATCCGGAGCGTGTGTGTGTGCAGTCGCCCGATCCGGAGCGTGTGTGTGTGCAGTCGCCCGATCCGGAGCATGTGTGTGTGCAGTCGCCCGATCCGGAGCATGCGTTTGTGTGTGCAGTCGCCCGATCCGGAGCATGTGTGTGTGCAGTCGCCCGATCCAGAGCGTGTGTGTGTGCAGTCGCCCGATCCAGAGCATGTGTGTGTGTGTGCAGTCGCCCGATCCAGAGCATGTGTGTGTGCAGTCGCCCGATCCAGAGCGTGTGTGTGTGCAGTCGCCCGATCCGGAGCATGTGTGTGTGCAGTCGCCCGATCCAGAGCGTTTGTGTGTGCAGTCGCCCGATCCGGAGCATGCGTGTGTGCAGTCGCCCGATCCGGAGCATGTGTGTGTGCAGTCGCCCGATCCGGAGCATGTGTGTGTGCAGTCGCCCGATCCGGAGCATGTGTGTGTGCAGTCGCCCGATCCAGAGCATGCGTGTGTCCAGTCGCCCGATCCAGAGCGTTTGTGTGTGCAGTCGCCCGATCCGGAGCATGTGTGTGTGCAGTCGCCCGATCCGGAGCATGCGTGTGTGCAGTCGCCCGATCCGGAGCATGCGTGTGTGCAGTCGCCCGATCCAGAGCATGTGTGTGTGCAGTCGCCCGATCCGGAGCATGCGTGTGTGTGTGTGCAGTCTTACGAGCGCGGGGCGTTTCGTGGGAGAGTCCTGGCGGCAGTGTCCGCTGTGGATGCGGTGTCTCTGCACCAGCTCGTCCGCCGACGGGTCCGTCCAGAAGTGATTGGCCGTCTTGGCTTTAGTGTAATCCAGAGCACACGGCCCGACTGGAACACACATCACACACATTTATCTTTACCTCAACGCATCATAACATTTTGTAAATGTCATAATCATTTGTTAACAAACAAGTATTCATTACTTCAATGACCTCATTATATCTGCATAAAATTATTACATTGTTTAAATATTTGTACAGATGCTGAAAGCTACAGGACAGAGAAGCAAACGAATCGCTGAAACGATTCACAGAAACGTCTGGATCCTGATGAGAAAGCTGGATTTGCAGTTTAGTGTCAATATGCTGAATTATGGGGTAAAATTATATATATATATTTGTATTGTTATATATTGTATTGACAACTCATTAATTAAATACAGGTGAAACTCGGAAAATTAGAATATGGTGCAAAAGTTCATTTATTTCAGTAATTCAACTTAAAAGATGAAACTAATATATTATATAGACTCATTACATGCAAAGTGAGATATTTCAAGCCTTTATTTGTTATAATTTTGATGATTACAGCCTATGAAAACCCCAAATTCAAAATTAGAATATTGTGAAAAGGTTTTCATATCTGTAAGCCATAATCATCACAATTATAACAAATAAAGGCTTGAAATATCTCACTTTGCATGTAATGAGTCTATATAATATATTAGTTTCACCTTTTAAGTTGAATTACTGAAATAAATGGACTTTTGCACCATATTCTAATTTTCCGAGTTTCCCCAATATTTACCATTGTATATTCTGCATAATTGGACGTTTTTAAATAAACACTAATAAAAAAACTAAACAAGTTTTAAGGCTGGCGATATGATTATGTATATAACATTGATATAAGTGATCACATGGATTTAGACCTATATTATATTTATATAAAGCGTTCACAGGCAAATTTGCTTTATGTATTTCCTCGGCGTCGAAATCAGGCTCATATAAATGTGAGGAAACAGGATTCCTGCTGCATGTCAATATCCATAATCACTGGATCTCTGGTCAGTTGTAAGGAACACTATATCGAGTCCAAGCTTTAGTTTAAACTGATAATAGTTTGTTTTACTCTTGTTCACAGTTTCCTCTATTAAACTCAGTCACACAGCAGCTCTTCTGACACTCAAAGTGACGTCAATGCATATGCTCTATAAGGTCTCGCTTGTTAACATTAGGTAAAGCATTAACTAACCTAAACCAACAATAAAAACATTGCATTATACAAATTCTTTAACATATTTAAAAAATATCAAAGCTGATACCAAGCAAAGATGCGAGGATTGGGCCGTCAACTGGATCTCTCAGAAGAGCTTCTCTTTCATAAAACTTGCTGAAATACAAATAAAATGGTATGTAATGGCATTCAGGATCAGAATAACATAATACTGCACTTTGCATACTGAGCCTAGTATGTAAATGTTCTGTATGCATGCAATACTCATGGATGAAAGTATAAAATCGTGCAAAAATTCATTTATTTCAGTAATTCAACTTAAAAGGTGAAACTAATATATTATATAGACTCATTACATGCAAAGTGAGATATTATCAAAATTTGAATATTGTGAGAAGGTTTTCATAAGCTGTAAGCCATAATCATCAAAATGATAACAAATAAAGGCTTGAAATATCTCACTTTGCATGTAATGAGTCTATATAATATATTAGTTTCACCTTTTAAGTTGAATTACTGAAATAAATGAACTTTTGCACCATATTCTAATTTTTTGAGTTTCACTAGTAGAAGGGTAATTTTTAAACACCTTTTTTTTTTGTCTTATTATTTGAAGCTATAAAATGTGTACACAAAATTGGATTGCATATACAAAATTGCCATTTGAGGTGATAATTGAATGGCACTTGCTGAATTAAACATGCAACAAACCCGTTGAAGCATTTTTAAAACAGAGATAATATATGTAATTAATTGATTCTTCACCTGCTGTTCTCCACCATGTAATGCACGATTTTGTCCAGCATCTTCTCTGTAAGCGCAGTGCGGATCCAGAGGTGTTTGATGGCCAGCGGGGACAGGTTAGGCAGCCGGGGATGTTTTCGGACGCTCTCTTGACTCATCTGGCTCTGGTTTTGTCTGAAAAGGAATGAAAATCAACTATATTTACTTTCTTAACTCTCAAATGCACGACTCAAAAGTGCACAATTATCATTTGATTTCAAACCAGCAGAAATATTTATATTACTCGTTATTTTATAATAATAAATATAATTAATTACAATTCATAAAATGAAAATAATCAAAAATATATGAATATAAATAAAAACATTTATAATTGTATAAAATGTATATAATTATTATTGTTGTTAGAAATGATAATATTATTAGCAAGATTATTATTAATAATAATTAAACATAAATATAATAAGTACAATTCATGAAATAAAAATAATACATATATTATAAAATATATTTATAATTATAAATATAAATATAATTGATCAAAATTATAATCTAATATAAATGATAAAAATGAAATCTAAATTACAATTATTATTGTCATTAAAAATACTTATTTATATTATTTTTATTTATTAAACATATTTTTTATTATTATTGTTTCATTTATATAGCACCTTTCTAAAGAAAAGGAACAAAAACAACATAATTCCAGAAATCTGAGAATTTGACCAAAGCTTAAATAATAATATAATTTTTCAAATAAAATAATTACATTTATAAAATTAATATAATAGAATAAAATGTATAAAATTAATTATATAGTATTATCTTAATAATAATATCTTTTGTTATATTTTTTCATTTGAATACCACATTGCTTCGAGAAACTCACTTGTTCTCTATGATTTGCTCCAGTTCCTGGACCTTCCTGCACAGTTCCTCAGCTGGCGGAAACATCTTGCCCACCTTCATGAAAAGAGCCGCCAGCTTGTTACTGCGCAGGAACCCGGCGGCCCGGCGCTTCAGCCCATGAAGAACACACGCTTCCACCACACCTGCACAAACCACACATACACCTCTACTCAATCTGTTTAGTCACAGTGGGCCCTATTTTAAGGATCGAAGCACATGGTCTAAAATCCACTAAGGGTGCTTTCACATCTGTAGTTCGGTTCATTTGGTCCGGACTAAAGGCCTGTTCACACCGGCGCGCGAAATTCGCCGACGTTTAACGCCTCGTGACGAAACAAAGGGCGCCAATGTGAGTGTGCACACCAACGCGAAAAACGCTGCACGTAAAAGCGTCATTTAAAAAAAAAAAAACGCCTCGGGTTCGTTTTTTTGGTTTGACGCGCCGCGTCAAAAACTATCCGACCAATGAGATTGGCGCTTTTGCTCACGTGTCTGGAGCTTCTGAAGTTACAGTAAAACACAACTTGGGGGCGCTCAAACACAAAACGGTCTTGCCGAGCACACACACGTAACGGCGAAGAAGATATACGCCAAGTAGCGTCTACACCATAGATATCCATAATAAAGGCTAGATGTCTCGTCCGCGCTGCTGGCCAATGGAGGTCGACGTCCGCACCTGGCGGCCATCTTGTCACAGGCAGCTCGCTCACTCGTAACATTGTGTTAATGGTGCATGTACTTTTTAAATAACCATAACTTGCTCAATTTTCTACCGATTTTCAAACGGTTTGGTTTGTTATAAACGTCAGAGATGTAGTTATGACACTGCACACTTATGAAAAATAAGTGTATAAATAAATAATCAACCAAAATTATCTAGCCACGTTAATAACTTTTGTAAGAAACCAAACCGTTTGAAAATCCGTCAAGATTTCAGTAAGATAAGAGTATTTGTGTTCTCACCATACATCAGTACCACAGAGCCCGCCAGAAAGCTAGCCTGTGACAAGATGGCCGCCGGTGATGACGATAGAGACTCCGCCGTAAGACATCTAGCCTTTATTATGGATATCTATGGTCTACACTGCCAGGAAGGAATAAGACGAGGAAGATGCAAGGCCAGATGAATGTAGAGCTGCTGGTCTCGTTGGTGTCGGAACATAAAGAACTACATGACAAACGCCACAGCGACTACAAAAAAGGACTATTTCTGTTTTACATTAAGCGCCATCTAATGTCAGGGAATGAATTGGCATGTCCACTCGGCTCATCGTCAGCGATGCTCATCGTCAGGTGTTTTGGTTCCTTTTCACACCACACTGATTGCTCTGGTACGAATCAGTTGATGAAACGAACCAAAATGCAGTCACGTGACAACATCCACATCACTCGTTGGGCAGATGTGTCTTGAACATATTTCCACAACTGCACTCCGATTGGTCAGAATTAACGTGCGGGAAAATGCCAACAGGACTCCTGGAAGTAAACAAAGAGGAGGAAGATCCGGCAGACATGCGGATAATTCGCTCACAATGTATGTTCAGAATCAGCACGAGCTTTATCCTTTTGCAAATCCCCTCATAAACAACACAGTTTAGACACGATATAAATAAGAGATTCCCTGTCAATGTGTTCATGATGAGAGTTTCAGTGAGAGTGCAGAACGCGGTAAGTCAGTCATGGCTTAAAGGGAGCGCTATTGACAATCTAAATAATAATTTTGTTTGACTACGGCAGCTGGTTTAATCCAGAGATGCGCAGTTCATTGGCAGTCGGGTCTGTTCGAGGTCGGATCACGTTCTCACCACAAACGAACCGCTCCAGAGTTCGTTTGAAAGCGTACCGAGACAGGCTTGTTTGGTCCGCTTTTGGTGCGCACCCGAGTGCGATCGCTGCATTCACACCGGCCCAAACGAACCGCACCAAGGGGGAAAACGAACTCTAGTGCGATTCAACCGAACTAAATGAGTCAGGTGTGAAAGCACCCTAAGAGTCCGAATCCACATTCGCTAGTTTAACGACGGGAAAAATGGTCGGCGCTCCCGGTGCATGGTCTAAAAGGGTCATCCCTATTCTCTAAATGAGTAATGGGTGTGTTTTGGGCGTAACGTACAATAAAGTCTCATCAAACATTCCCTTTAAAAGCCAGTTGAGCTCGCGCCTTGGCGGATTCGCTATTTACATGGAGGAATTTGCAAGTGGAAAAACTGCTTCTCTAGCGAGGAAACGGATCTGACCATTTACAGGACAAAGTGTACGCTCCTTGTTGACCAGCCAATAACGCGCTCTTTAAATAACAACAAAAAAACACTGCGCCATTGACTTTAGACCAGGTTTTTGCAGGTCAACGCCTCAGTCTATTTCAGTTCCTCAAAATAGCAACGCTCCAACACTGCGCCTGAACACACACTCGTTCTCAGACCAGCAGCCCACGGGCCACAGATGAGCGCAAATGCATTTGCAATTTAAACATCGAGGCGCAGGACGTGAAAATGAAAATTGCGTCGGGCTGAAACTAGCAAAACACACACAGCATTGCACCGGGTGTATGATAGAGCCCTTAGTGTTTATCTGCTCGATTACAGAACGCAGTAATCTGACAGCATCATGAACAGATGGTTAGGTGGAGGTGGTTTGACAGCTCACTGAAGCAAACGGATATGATGTGAGCCATCAATGATAACCCGAGTAATTAGTGTCCTTTCACCAGCCCACTCACCATACTGACATACCAGATACAACACACTGACGTCAAGGTGAAATAAAGTTGAGACTAAAATATGCATTTAAAAGGAAAATGCTTTTGTCACATGCATTGGGCCTTTTAAGAAAGTCTTGATGTTGTTTTCAGGCTCTACTAGAACAGGTTTTCCTGCTTGAATGTTGATTATTTTCCTCATATTCTCCATTGTTGCGGCTCCTCTCTTCCCAGTCTGTCAGTAACGCTCTGGGGAGTGTTTCCCGTACAGCGCTGTAACTCGCTGCTTAACTACTGTAGTCCGATGCAGCGTTGAAGAAATCAACTAGCTAGTCACGACTGTTTCCCGAAACCATATTGTCGCAAATTGGTCGTTCAACCACGTTGGTTAATGATCTCACGCAGGTGGTGGACTAATAACTACTTTTAACGAATCTGTTTGAGATCAAATTAATGCTGGATGTTTTGCTATAAATTTTGAACATGGCATCTGAGGACTATTTCTCAGTTATTTTGCTTTATTTCCAGATTCAATCATAGGCTTGTTCTTACGTGCTAGAGCACGTTCACACACTTGAAATCTTTTGACAAACTAAAAGATGTAAGTTACATTTTTATATATTCTAAATAAAAGATATAGATTGTACTGAATGTCAGTTTGCTTATATTGCCGAAGAAAATTATTTATTAAGTCAACATTAAGTCCACAAAACTCTGCTTCTAACCACAGCTCGAGCCGATTCGTTGAACTATGCTGATAAAAACGGAACTTGCGACCATATTGGCTAACAATGCTTTTGGGAAACACACCCATTTAGTTCCTGTCTCTATGAAGCCCCTCCTTCTGAAAGCACACTGTGCTCTGATTGGTCGGCTGGATCAGTGTGTTGTGATTGGTCGAGCGCTTCAAGTGTGTTTGGGAGATGTCCCGCCCCTTTCTATAACCGCCAGTTTAACACACTACTAACTAACTCAACCAGGCCCCGCCCCTTTATTCTGCATATTAATTATTATAATGAGGAATATTGTGACGTGTTCATTCCCGGAAGAAACTCAAGACTACAATGGAGGTGTTTCAGGAGTTCTGAAACAGACTTTGTGCTCAAACAGCAACATACACACTATTTGAACATGTAAAAAAAACACAATAGATCCTCTTTAAAACGGTTTAAATTGATGCAATTTACATTAAGTAAGATTTCGGCATAGATTGCTGCTTGCACAATCTCACACATGTTGCCATTTTGATATTTTTCATTGATATTTTGGTAACACTTTACAATAAGGTTCATTAGTTAACATAGTTAATGTATTAACTAACATTGTTTGTTCATGTTAGTTCACAGTGCATTCACTAATGTTAACACATACAACCTTTGATTTTAATAATGTATTAGTAAATGTTGAAATATTAACTAATATTAATAAATGCTGTAGAAATATTGTTCATTCTTAGTTCATGTTAACTAATGAACCTTATTGTACCTTAAGTGTTACCGATATTTTTAATGTTTGAGGGGTTTTGAAGTGAAGATCATCTTACCGCAGAAAGAAAATATGTGACTGCTGTCTTCATGCACGAACTTGCGTGTCACGGCCTCCTCCATGATCTGCTTGACCTGAAAGTCCAAAACAACATCAGGCATCATTCAACCGCTGAGAATCATGGGTAACGGGGGTGAGGAGACTTCTCGAGGTTCGTAATGAGTCGTGAAGGACGGGGAATAAAACACGCTCTCTTACTCATAGGTTGTTTCTGACTTGCGCTCCATCATAATGACTGTGCAGATGGACATATGTGACGCCACGTCCACAGAAACAGAAGGGAGTGTGTGACTCGGATCAGAGCAGCTTTCACTTTCTGACGCCTTATTGAAATTATATTCATATGGTGCATTCAAATTCGTGAACAATCATGACGGGGTAATTCAAAACAGAAGTTCAGAAGAATGATTTTTGGGCCCTGTAATATGGCACAAGGATGATCACTCCTGAATTAAACGCACCAATAATTTTATTAGGGCAACCATATATGTTAATACGGTATCGGCCGATATACAGGTGAAACTCGAAAAATTAGAATATCGTGCAAAAGTTCATTTATTTCAGTAATTCAACTTAAAAGGTCAAACTAATATATAATATAGACTCATTACATGCAAATTGAGATATTTCAAGCCTTTATTTGTTATAATGTTGATCATTATGGCTTACAGCTTATGAAAACCCCAGTCAAAATTAGAATATTGTGAAAAGGTTTTCATATCTGTAAGCCATAATCATCACAATTATAACAAATACAGGCTTGAAATATCTCACTTTGCATGTAATGAGTCTATATAATATATTAGTTTCACCTTTTAAGTTGAATTACTGAAATAAATGAACTTTTACACCATATTCTGATTTTTCAAGTTTCACCCGTATGTTCATGTGTAATGTTATCTGCCCAATAAGAAAATGTGGCCGATATCTTAAAGCCGATAATGTATTATTTCCTTCAGCTGAGACTCTTCAGATGCGCACTGTTCAACATGATGGTTCTGAATGGATTAAAATATGATTTGGATTCACTTTGAAAAAGGAAAATACAGTTCAGTTCAACATGTGCAGCGCAAGTCTGTCATATCGGCTACTTAAATTTTTTATGAGAACATTATAATTGTGTGCTTGTGACATGAGACTTTTGTTTTTGTAATCAGGCTCTCAAAAATTAAATAAAAAATTTGGATTTAGATTTGTCGGCCAATATATCGGTTATCGGCAATATAAAGAGTTATCGGTATCGGCCAAAATTTTCATATCGGTGCATCCCTAAATTTCATTACATTAATGCATTTGGCAGACACTTCAGTTTACATCGACAGCCAAAACAGTTTACATCGCATTTAAGGTATGATTTTGATCGGTTAACGCTAGGGTTGCCAACTGTCCCGAATTAGCCAGGACGTCCCGCATATTGGGCCTAATTTGTTTGTCACGTACGGGACCTCCCTTGTCTCGATTAAATAGACTGCTACATTGTTACATTAAATACTCTACATTGAGAATTAATTATTTTGGGACAAATCATTGTTTGATTTGAAACAATGATTTGCAGAATCCTCTGCTGTCTGTCGCTCCCGGTTTGATCCGGACTCGCCTTTCACTGTCCGGCCGGGTTTTGATTTCGGCAAATCAGTTTTGGCGAATTCAAACAACGTGATTTATTGTTCATGAGTCCAACACAAGCCACGCAAGAAAACATGAACTCTTCCTGAGGGAATAATATGCTGATGTGATTTGCTGCTCAAGAAACATTTCTGATTATTTAAAAAAAAAATTAAGTCCGGATTCTTTGATGAATAAAAGGTTCAAAGTAGATTTATCTGAAAGCAATAGCTTTTGTAACATTATAAGTGTCTTTACTGTCACTTTTGATTACTTTAATGCGTCCTTGCTGAATAAAACTAGGCTATTACTTTCTTTAATTTCTTTCAAATGTAGTGTATAATGTCTATCTCTATCTCAGATCAATGCTATTATTTTGAACTATGGTTTGTGTGTAACGCAACTACTTTTTCGGGTAAAAAGTAGTGTAACGCGCTACTACTGAAAATTTGACCGCGATCGCCATCTTCGTAGTGAACGCCAACAGAGAAATGCACATAATGGATTACATAATCAGAGAGTAGCCTATTTCTTTTCGTTTTGAATTGTTTCGTTTAAAGACATTTCGAGCTTTCTATATATAGATATATTTCTCATGTCTGTGAGGCATACGCTGAGTTTTGGTTCATTTATGATGAGATGCACTCCAGTTCACGCGCAACAAGTGACCGCGCCTCCATGTCATGATTATATTGTCTGCTATATTTGGTTATTATTTATTAAATCCAGGCAATTGGTTGATAATGGTTGGTGACCTTAAAATTCGTTTTAGAATTAAATTGTACATAAATAGGTTAAGCAAAACAAATGTGTTTATGTCTGAGAACCTTTTAAACACATACGGACCTGAAATGACATATACTGTGTGATACCGTACAAATATTTTAAGTGTCCCTTATTTTCCTGTAAAGAACCACGGTTATCCCGCATTCTTCTTTTCTGAAGTTGGCAACCCTAGTTAATGCACTAACTGGGAGTCGAACCCATGACATTGGCAATGCTCTACTGTTTGAGCTGTAGAAATGATCACACTTGTAATCACAAAATAATATTTCTGCTCCTTTATAAGCTCCATCTGTAAATGATTAGTTGGTTTATTCAAGTGTCGATTGGGTTGCGCAGAACTTGATCGTTGGAGTAAAAAAATGCAACTATTTCCTAAAAGTACAATAGCACTGCCATTCTAGTTTTCTAAAATCATGTGTTTTTTGCACATGTACCATGGTATATTTATCAAAGCTTCACAGTATTAACTAGAGATGCACCGATGTGAAAACTTTGGCCGGTACCGATAACTCTTTATATTTGAAAGCCGATAACCGATGGCCGATAAATCTAAATCCAAATTTTTATATTATTTTTGAGAGCCTGATTACAAAAACAAAAGTCTCACCATTAAAAGCCATGTCCCAAACACACAATTATAATGTTATCATATGTAGCCGATAAACAGACTTGCGCTGCACATGTTGCACTGAACTGTATTTTCCTTTTTGAAGCGATTTCAATCATACATCTAATACATTATCGTATCATTGTACCATAACAGTACATTTATAGTATTATCATGTGCTACTATCAATGTACCATTACAGTGCTTTATTGTAAAGGACAATAACATTACATTAAGGAGGACAAACCACACTAATTGACTTTCTATTGATCACAGGAGAGTTACGCTCTTAAAGGGACAGTGCACCCAAAAATGAAAAATCTGTCATTTACTCACACTCAAGTTGATATTTTGACGCACAAATGATATTTTGAAGGAACCAAATCGTTGATGGACCCCAATGACTTAGTATTTTTTTTCATACTATGGAAATCAATGGGGTCCATCTATTGTTTGGTTCCCCATATTCTTAAATTTATGTTCAGCTGAAGAAAGATGGAGTAAATGATGACAGAATTTTCATTTTTGGGTGAGCTACCCCTTTATTAAGCATTAAATGTGAATATAGTTGACTAAAATGAATGAGTTGTTGCTCAGTACTGTAACAAATAATGCACAAACAAGTATGTGACGTGACATTTGTAACACATGTTTACTGGACATGTGCCATTTAAATACCGTGCCATTATCTGATACAATCACAATTCTTCTTATAAAAGGAAATCAATTCATATGAAGCATCTTCATCAAATTGGACTCCTTAGATAAGGCAAATGGCTGATGACATGTGATTCATTCTGGTACTAAGAGGACAAACCAGAATGACCTTGTTTAGATGCTCTTTTAAAAAGAAATAGACCGTACACAATAGTGCTATCTGAATGAGCAGATGATGAATGCAGTGTGCTGTTATTGCACATTTACCACATATATTCCCTGTCAGATTGAGTGATCAACAGCCTGTATTTAATCTAAAGCAGGGTTTTAAAAAAGTGGGGTCCGGGGGTCACAAGGGAGAGCTAGGGGTCCATGGGAAAAATGTAAAAATAAATATATAAAAATAAGATTTAACTAACTAAATAAATAAACAAATTGATTGAAATAAATAAATAAAATTATATTTAAATAAATAACATATGATTAAAATTAATTAATTAATTAATTAATTCAGTATAAAAATGTAAAAATAAATAAGATAATACTAACTAAATAAATAAATTGTTTAAAATAAATCAAATTCTATTTGAATAAAAAAACATTTGATTAAAATAAATAAAATTATTAAAATGAGAACTTGATTCAGATTAATAAAAATAAGAAAAGCAGTGTAATTTAAAAAAAAAAGATTATACTAACTAAATAAATACAATTCTATTTAAATAAAAAACAAATAAATAAAACATTTGATTAAAATAAACAAATAAATATGATGATTAAAAAAACTTGATTTAGATAAATAAACTTGATATAGGTAAATAAAAGAAAAGCAGTGTAAAAATGTACAAAAATAAATAAGATTATACTATAAAAAACGTTAATTAAAATAGATAAATAAAAATTGTATTTAGATTAAATGAAAAAATAAATAAATACAAATAAGATTAAACCAAATGAATAAATTAATGAAATTAGGTTTAAATAAATGCACAATACATTATATTAAAATTGGATTAATACATCTAACTTGCATCTAAAAGTCCAGTCCTACAATGAGTAAAAAAAAACGTACTGATGTAACGTAATAGAAACTAAATATTGTACGCATTTTTAATATTAATGTTTCACAGTATTAATT
Organism: Rhinichthys osculus; assembly: GCA_029959095.1. Lineage (NCBI taxonomy): Eukaryota > Metazoa > Chordata > Actinopteri > Cypriniformes > Leuciscidae > Rhinichthys > Rhinichthys osculus. The sequence goes on from JARWKJ010000024.1 coordinate 29,736,952, forward strand.
GGGTCTTTATAGCTGCCTTTTAAATTTCAGGATGCACGAGGATGATTATATTTGGGCATATTTGATAAACAATGATCCAGAAAATCTCCCACCTCCTTCTTGACGTTGCGCAGCAGCCTCTGACGCGTCTCTGATTCTGCAAACAAACACACAGATTCTCATCCAAACATCCTCTATAACTGCTGTATGTCCACAGATGAGGGTCAATGTCTTCTTACCTCCCATGTCTGAAGCGATGTGTGCCGAGATGCTGTGATGTTAGTGAATGTGAATGTGCGCAGGATGACAGTGTGTCCTCGTGAGTCAGAGCTGCGCGCGCAGGGTGTGGCGAGAGAGCCGCAATAATAACCGATACCGCTACCGATACTTATATATATATATATCATAAGACTGATATCATCACCTGTCTGTCTCGATCCAATCTCTGCAGGGATGCTGTGGTTTAGAGAGGCTCTGGTAATCTCTAGTACATTAGGATGATGTTTATGTTGGGTGTCGGTACAACCTGCTGTGATTGGTCACATGAGAGCGCCAATCCGCGAGCAGAGACACGACGTGGCCACGCCCACTTTAATGTATCATCATGAGATGCACGCTAATCACACATGTGGGAGAACATTCATAACACATATCACACAATACACCTGCATGTTCTCATTTATTGAAGGGGAGGTACAACATGTGATTAGGCTAATATAAGCGCATACATGGTTTATTTATTACATCATGATTATTAGGATTATAGGATTAATTTAATATTCAACAATATTATTGATCTGCCTGCATCGACACCATTATATGAGAACTGAACTGAGCTTGACGATGACATCACGGTTTTCTCCAGAGAGGCTGTAAATATAAATGAACTAAAATGAATCATCACTGAACTTATTTTAGCGACTGTGATGCTATTTTCTTCTGGAAACAAACTTTGTTGCATTATCTTCCTGTTATCATTGTAAAGCTGCTTTGAAACAATGTATATTGTAAAAAGCGCTATATTAATAAAGGTGACTTGACTTGACTTATATAATTTTATTAATTAAGGTTTTATTTATATAGTGACACAAAGTTTTATTTTTATATGATATACTGTAGGGTTTTATTTATATTATATTACTTTGTATTATAGTTATTAATGAATTGCAGTTTTATTTATGTAATGATTAAATGTTTTCATTTTAAAATTAATATAATTATTATATATTATATTACATAATATTTATTATATTATTATTTATCAATGAATAATGGTCTATATTGTATGGTATCAAGTTTTTTACATGTTATATTATTATTCATTGTATTCTATTATAATTTATTAATTAACTATGGTTTTATTAATCTCAAGTTTTTTATATGCTATATTATATTATCATTTATTAATTAATTATGGTTTCATTTTGTATGGTATATCAAGTTTTTATATATTAGATTAGATTATAATTTATTTGTTTATTAATTATGGTTTCATTTTTTATGGTATCTTAAGTTTTTTATATATATTATATTATCATTTATTAATTAATTATGGTTTCATTGTATATGGTATCTCAAGGTATTATTTTTATATTATATTATCATTTATTATTTATGGTTTTCTTTTGTATGATATTTCAATGTTTTATTATATTATATTATCATTAATTAAATAATTATATTTTTATTTTATATGATATATTTTTTATTTATTATATTGTACAATACATATTATATAATATTTTATATATTATATTATTACAATAAATTATATGTCACTGTAAAATTGTGACTTCCTTTATTATCATTTTAATGTAATCACCTGCTTCTTTTGTTGAAAGTTTATTTATCTTCAAAAATATTTAATTACACACTATATGTGTAAATAAACATGCCCTTTTTAAGATAAATATGAACGACAACTTATATAATTAAACAATAATTAATATCTTGTATGTGTAAAATTATACACCCAGATCATCTCCTCTCCAACTGGGGACTTTTATTTTGAAATCCAGCAGTGTTGTGTGTGTGAGAGTGTGTGTGTGGTTTCAGCGCGCTTCACACACTCACTGCTGCAGCCGCACGCGCTTGGCGGGAGTCATTGAAGTTCACAAACTCACTTTCTTCTTACACTTTCAGCTGATATTTTATGAATATAGGTTTCAGTCAGAGGTAAGAGTATTGTGTGTTTTATGTTTAATCAGAGCTCTAGTAAAGCTGGTCAGAGAATGTCGTCAGTCTTCCGGGCGCTGTGTATTTTGAATTAGCTGTACGGCTAAAGCTACTCATGTTGCTGAATTTAAAATAATCAAACGTGTTTACTTTCAAATCAGGTGAATAAAACCACATTGTTTGTGTATTATGTTCGTATATGGCTGTTATTACAGTCACGGGTGATTTAGCGGGTATATAAATACATGATATGATAATAATGACACGACTTTGGTTATTATTTACGTTACTTTCTGTTAACATAAGCGGCTTCACAGATTAACACATTCTTCATTTTGGGTTAAATCTTTTTGGAATGAATACCGACATCTACCTCCTTGTTTTTGTATATATGTGTAATTAACTAACTAACTAAATAAACAAATTGATTAAAATAAATATACAATTCTATTTAAATAAGTAACACATTTGATTAACATAAAATGATTAAAATAAATAATAAATTAACTTGATTTAGATAAATAAAGATAAGACAATACGTGTATAAATAAATAAAGATACAATTTTATTTAAATAAAACATTTGATTAAAATAAATAAATAAAATCTTGACTTCGATAAATAAAAATAAGAAAAGCTGTGTAAAAATAAATACGATTATACTAACTAATAAATTGATTAGGATAAATACAATTTAATTTAAATAAAATAAATGAATTAAACATTTGATTAAAATAAATAAATAATTGACGAATAAAATAAATTAACTTGATTTAGATCAATTAAAAATAAAAGCAGTGTAAAATGTAAAAAATAAATAAAATAAGATCATACCTAATAAATAAATTGATAAAAAAAACTACTGTTTTTACTATATATATTTATAAATATTGGTGATATATATGTACATGCATGTATAATAACACTAATGTGATTGTTCCTCTGTCTCCAGGTGGTTTGTGTATTCTCTGCAGTGATCATGCCGTCCAGTCTGGGCTCCAGCGGTCCCGCTGCAGTTCTTCAGGAGGCTCTGGAAAACTCGGGCCGCTTGATTGACAGGCATCTGCAGGAGGATCGCTGTTTCCCAGACCTGTCAGAGCTCCTCAATGTCCCGTCACACAGTAAGAGTCACTGTTCCCCTGTTAATCTGCCTCTAGTTAAAGGGATACTCCACTTTTTTGGAAATAGGCTCATTTTACAACTCCCCCAGAGTTAAACTGTTGAGTTTTTACCGTTTTTGAATCCATTCAGCCGATCTCCGGTTCTGGCGGTACCACTTTTAGCATAGCTTAGCATACATCATTGAAGTGGACAAGACCATTAGCATTTCTAAAAAAAAAAAAACCAAAGTGTTTCGATATTTTTCCTATTTAAAACTTGACTCTTCTGTAGTTACATCGTGCACTAAGACCGACGGAAAATGTAAAGTTGTGATTTTCTAGGCTGATATGGCTAGGAACTATACTCTGCAATATCGTGTTTCTGCAATATCGAAACACTTTGGGTTTTTTTTTTTTAGAAATGCTAATGGTCTTGTCCACTCAAATGATGTATGCTAAGCTATGCTAAAAGTGGTACCGCCAGAACCGGAGATCGGCTGAATGGATTCAAAAAGGGTAAAACTCAACAGTTTAACTCTGGGGGAGTTGTAAAATGAGCCTATTTCCAAAAAAAGTGGAGTATCCCTTTAATGCACTGCCTGTTGAGACTTGTTGGGGATTAAGTTAACAAGTATAGAGAGTATATATAAAGCTAATATCATTGTTAATGATACAGGGCATCCTTTATCTTATGCTTTTGAATTACTGCCATCTGGCCGACGGTACTGTGTTCCCAGATGCATGAGAAACAGGTCTTTTATCCCCCAAGCAATTAGATTTTTTAAATTCTTCTTCTAGTGTTGATTGATGGTCAGCTGGTTATCTTAAATTAGATTTATTTGTTTTAAAGGTGCAGTGTGTAATTTTTAGCAGCATCTAGTGGTAGGGCTGGGTATCGTAACAAAATGTTCGATACCGATACCTTGACTCCGATACCGGTTTCTTGAACGATACTTTTTTCGATACCAATTTTATGCAACCAGTTTTAAAAATATAACATTACCTAATTTTTATTTTTTCAGTTTGTTGACTTTTTTTATACTCATATTATGAGTATGTAAAAAAGCACCAATGCTAAAGTTTTCAATGTTTCCTAATCATTTAACAACATGTAGGGCTGTACTCAACCAAAGAAAATCTTGATCGACTGAAGTCCTGAAATTTTCGACTAAAAAGACTAAAATCTACTAAAAATGACGTTAGAAAAAAAAATGTTAAATTAATTAGCTGCGCACAGTGCGCAGTACTTGGTAGCCTTGTTGTCCGCCTAAATGAATTATAAATAAACATAAAAAACTAGTGGGCTATTTGCAGTATATTAAATCGTTTTTGACCTAATTATTTTGCACTGAAATTAGTCTAACACACGAGTCTGTCTCAGCGTTGCATCACGGGCACCTGCGCAATATCATAGCCTATGATTTCCGAAAATAGTACTATGTTGTCAACCAGTGATATCAACACAAGAACTGTTGAGGAATATGCAACATAATTTAGACAATTATTTTTGTCATATGTAATAATAATAAGTTATAACTGTCAGACACTATCATTTCAGCCGCTCTGTGCATGTCCTCGCACCGAGCGAGGCTGAAGCTCAGCTTCGCGGTTGAGACACTAGACTATTAACTTAAAGCTTTTACTCTTAATAAACACAAAAGGCACGTCCACTTTAATAAAAAAATAATATTTATTAAACGAACCAGATCAAGAGCAGAAACTAAATAAATTGCATTAGGCCTACTGAAAAATAAAGCATCTTAGGCTCAAAACTAACACAAACAGTCGGCATTGCGCATTAGGCTCCAAATAAAAAATAAAAAAGTTAGGTTATCACACTAAAACATTGAAATATGCAAATTCTGATATGTTCATATAGCCTACTCAAAACAGACAGGGCAAGCTAACGCGGACAAGTGAGCTTACCACTTTTAGATGATATGTCATGTTTGTCGTCGAGCTGTGGAAAACTGTTGCTTGCAAACTTGCATTCGAGCTTTTTCCCGTTATCAATTTTAACAAAATGCTGCCACACTGTCGATTTTTTTGTTGTTGACATGTTAGAAGAGGACTGACTATTAAACGCTCACACAATTAAATAAATAATATTCAGCATCAAACTTTCTATAGCCTACTTATCGTTCTCTCTTGGGTTGGGCTAATCCAAAAAAGGTGAAAACAAGGGGGGTGTTCTGAAGACAGACTGTTACCTGTGAAACAAGGGTACTCTGAAAACACCCCCATTAGCAGTTAGTGCTTTCCACCTGATGAAATGAGCGCGCCTCAGCCCGGCAAAACTGATGAGATGAACGCGGCAAAAAAATCGACCAATCAGAATTGTGGTCGAACCAGAACGTATCGACCAATTAATCGACTAATCAACTTGGCCAATACAGCCCTAACAACATGTATTCTTTACTTCAATGAGCTCATTCAAAATTAATTGAAATGCATTACACACAGTCACCTCTGATAACAGATCACTCTAAATTGTAATTTAGACGCATTGTGAAAAATGCTATACAAATAAATGTGAATTAAATTAAATATAGGCTACTGGGGGGCGGGATATATGCCTCGCGGTCAGCACACATGAAGTAGCCTAATGATTATGGATGTGTCGGGAAACAATAGCAAGGAGATATTTTAATTGTTAATGAATGAACAAGTGTTTACTAATGGTGTGTTCACACCGAACGTAAATTTAATTATTTGCGTGAGTAGATTACATACAAAGTCAATGCGAAGACGCGAATAGACGCATCATTCGCGCAAGTTGAAAAATTTGAACTCGAGCGGAAGATTCAAGCGTCTAATTAGACGCGATAGACGCGTATTTGACGCTCTATTCGCGTCTATTCGCGTAAAATATTACATCGCGTGCTTCTGGCATCGGGTCTGGCACATAGGTACACTTTGGATCATTTCCACATACTTTCTATCTATCTGGGTTGGGACGCTTACACACACACACACACACACTACAGCCTCACGTGCGACGAGCCACGTCTCTGGGCAGCCGCGTAAACTAGTGTTTTTCCGCCACAGCCAATCATGCTGCATGCTTATTGTTTCCCTGACGTTGACGAGATTAACCACTTATGTACCGAAATTTGGTACCGAAAAACAAGACATGTTTCGATACTTGGTAGTATCGAGGCAATTCGGTCGGTACCTAAAAAGTACCGAACTCGGTACCCAGCCCTATCTAGTGGTGAGGTTGTGAACTGCACCCAACAGAAGTTACGGTGGCCGACAGGAAGTGATGTCGTCGTCTGAGACAGTAACAGTAGCCAGTTAAGCAATGAGGTTTCTTTACAAAGATAAATTAAGAAATTAGGTTTACTTAATTATTCAGTAAAACGATATGTTATTGCGAATATTACTTGTTCATCATTGTGTGAGTGTTTTATTCGCTGACTTTAGCAGCTTCTTTACACGAAAAACAACATAGTGACGAAACGCGTTTGTCCGTTCAGGGCCGCCGTAGAAACATGTCGATGTAAGTGGACCTGCGGGCGGCGATTAATCGCATCCAAAATAAAAGTTTGTTTACACATAATTAGGGGTGTAACGATACACAAACCTGACGGTTCGGTTCGTCCCACGGTTTTGAGGTCTCGGTTCGGTTCGGTTCGGTTCATTTCGGTGGGGTGGGGGGGTTTAGAAAGCTAAAATTGCTTTTATTTTTTATTAAACAGTGCTTTAATGAACAAATTGTGTCCTTGTCTTTAAATTAATTCAATTACAAGTAAACGTTTCTCAAGGATAACAAAATGATCTGCTAATGCTGTAAACTACAGCCCTTACTTGCACATTACTATAACATTAAAGCTTAACAACAGAGCCTAGACTTTTAGCCTAAATGATAATAATCAACACTCAAATAACAAATTGTATGAAAACATGTAAACTGCACATAAGGCAATTTTTGCATTAACATGTTTTTACTCTAATTTGTTATTGTTATATAATAATTTACACAGTTGCTGTTATTTTCGTGACAACTATTTTAAACATACATTAAATAATCAAGATATCATAAACAGGTTAAGTAAAATATTATATATAGGCTAATATACAGCATTTATTTAGTGAAAGAGTTAGCAAACCAGCAAGCTGTGGACACTGAAGGACTTCCCTGAGGTAATTATAAAGCTATGTGAAAAACTACGCGTTTTATTGACGTATTTCCGCTGTTGAAACACTGATTGAGTGTTTACACGAGTTATGATGCCTTTCAGTATACTGTATCTTTCAACATACCTTCGGGTGTCCATTCATGTTTATTCTGTAACTGAGGAAGAGATGATCGCGCTCCGCGCTGCCGCATGCATACAGTGATATCTGTCACGCCACATCTAAGAGCGCCAAAACGGCATTTATTGTTTGCATTTCGTGATCAAATAGACATAATTTGAAAGATTACACCTTGCTTATTATCAAAAGTAACAAAACACTGAGCTTATTGCGATTATATGTGGTTAATGGTGGTTAGGCAACAGCCCTGTATTCGTTGTGTACACCTAACACATGAGGTGCAATGAGCCGGGGCTGGGCGGGGCAGCAGGGGGCGGGGCGTGTTCGGTTCGCCATGAGAGTATCGCGATACGTATTGTGGGTGGTGTATCGCGGTTTTTCGGTTCGGTTCAAATATCGTTACACCCCTAAACATAATATATGTGTGAGTAGTGTGTATAATTATTTTGTATATATAAATACATATGCATGTATATATTTAAGAAATACTTGCATGTGTATATATATATATATATATTAGGGCTGTCAAATGATTAATCACGATTAATCACATCCAAAATAAAAGTTTTTTTTACATAATATGTGTGGGTGCACTGTGTATAATTAATTTTGTATATATATAAAATACAGACACATGCATGTATATTTAAGAAAAAAATATAATTTATATATAAATCTATATACAGTATATACATGAAAATAATTCTTAAATATATACAAGCATGTGTGTGTATTTATATATATAAAATAATTATACACAGTGCACCCACACACATTATGTAAAAAAAACTTTTATTTTGGATGTGATTAATCACGATTAATCATTTGACAGCCCTAATATATATATATATATTTATACATAATTGATATTATATATAAATATAAATATTTTATATATTAATAACACATTCTTCTTGAACATATTTGTGTATTTATATATGCAAAATAATTATACACAGTCACACACACATATATTATGTAAACACAAACTTTTATTTTGGATGCGATTAATCGTTGCCTATCCCTAGATGCCTCATTCTAAGCTAATAAAAACATAACGGTTCATTAAGTAAGGTCTTTATACACCACTGAAAACATAGTTATGTGTATGATATTGCATTTCTGTCAACAGATCCTCCTAAATATTACACAATGCACTTTTAATTTATTGTTTGTATATGCCAACTGTGATTCTTAAATTAAATGTCTGTGTGAACTCACTGCAAACTACTTTCCCTACGGGGACAAATAAACACTGCTACTGCAACTCATGCTTGTGTCTGTTGTTTGGCAGATATGCCTTCTATCTCGGGGGTGTCGGACATGGATTACCCTCTGCAGGGACCGGGCCTGATCAGCGTGCCGAGTCTTCCCGAGCTCAGCACCATCCGCAGGGTTCCTCTGCCCCCAGAGCTCGTGGAGCAGTTCGGGCGTATCCTACCATACAAACGCTTATTTATGATGATAATCTCTGCAAAGAAAGTGTCTTGTACAGTTACTCAAAGTATTTATCATATATGATTAATCCGCGCACATCATTATTGTTTTAAAGTGGCCCTATTGTGCTGTCTTAAAGCGATAGTTCACCCAAAAAATGAAAATCTGCCCATGATTTACTCACCCTGAAGTCATTCTAGGTGTATTTGACATTCTCCTTTCAGACGAATACAATCAGGGTTATATTAAAAATGTCCTGGCTCTTCCAAGCTTTATAATGGGAGTAATTGGCCGTTGATGATGTGGTGATGTGGGCGGGGCAACTTGTAACTCACATGAGATCAGCCAATAGCAAACCACAACCATCCAATCAATTCCCCACAGACAAAATCAAGCCCCGCCCACATGTGTTCTTGTTCCAGAAGCAGCTTCACTCGGATATACGTCACACCAGGGAAGAAAACACTAGCGCAACTTTTGTTTCATGCCGACTTTTAAGTTGTTTGCGATCCCTTAATTGACACTGAACAGATATGCAGTGCAACTGCATGATGGGAGTTTTCCCTGAAATATCCAGGGCGTGGCTCACTATTGATAATGACATTTTTATGTGGAATTATGAGGATGGGTGAGTATCGACAGGTCGGATATCAGTTAGATATTTCAGATACATGATGTTCATTGGGATTTATTTGTCTTGTTCAGGAGTGATGTGGCGTATTTTGACGGCCTCAGTGAAACGATACTGTCAGTTGGACTCGTCAAACCAAAGCCAGGTTAGTTGGTTTTTCTGTTGTGCACTATTTAGTGCTCACCTTCAGAAGTAGTTGAGAATATTGTGGATTGATTATTAGAACGTTTTTTAGGCATTTCCAGAAAACACACCTGTAATTAGGGCTGTCACTTTTGTTAAAAAATCCTGTTCGATTTTTGAGACATAAGTGTTCATTGAATCGATTGTAAAATCGATTTTCCATCTAAAGACGTTTCCATTTTCAACACCAAATATAGGCAAATCCACGGACAACTAACAGGCATTAGGACGAGCGTAAAGAGGGCGCTTGAGACGCACAAGTCACATTTACTGGCGTGAAGTTTCGTGCACAATGACAAACAGGAGCGCAACATTCAGGGATTGAGATTAACCCCCTCGTCTCGCCAAATGCGGGTAAAAATGAACTTTGGCGGGAAACGCTGTCAAATCACGAGCCAGTTTGGCGTGTTTCTATGTTTACTCACTTTGCTGGGGAAGTTCGTGTAAGCCAAATCTGCGCGGATTTAGTGCAAATACGCAACTCGTGATCCTCATGATATATTAAATACAGCGTATCGCACAGAATCTGCTCATTTCTGGCTTACTTGAACACACACGTCACTACACAACAAATAACGGCGCGCTTGTTCACTTGCATTGAAGTAATAGCGAATATTAAAAAGCATTTGGTTAACAGAAAAGACACTGTTATTTTCCAACATCCTACATGTTCTGTGTCCTGTATTGATCTGTCCACCTAAAACACATTTTTGGTTAAAAAAAAAGAGCATTAATATCGATTCCCTATTTTCGTTTTCGAAACTTGTGTTGGTTGGTCCGATCGATTGTGCAATCAATTTTTGAACGTAAAGTGACAGCCCTAATTGTAATGCATCAAAAGATTCCCTTCTGGAGTTTCTGGACATTTTTGTGATTTACCACTGACTTGTGTTTATATTATAAATATTGAACTGACGTGGGTAACCTTTGTTGTTCCAGGTATTTTTCAGCCTCACATCCACTTCCTGTTAGTGTTGGCCACACCGGTGGATGTTGTGATCCTGGGCTTGAGCTTCCCAAAAGTCCAGACAGGTGAGTGTCATGTTTGGATTTGTTCAACATTTGCATGTGTTCACTAGGATTATGACCAAATTCTTAATTTAACGATATAGATCACGATATATATTGAACAACGAAAGTGAATTACAAACAATAGGACAAATACATTTTTCAGTTTTATTTAACCTTTACTAAGAAATACTACAGAAATTGAATCAAATGTAAATATAAAACACTGCATAAGTCTTCACTGTATGAATTAAATATAAATTGTTTCTTATTAAAAACACAAGTGATTTTCTCTTTGTCTTTTGTTGTTTGATTAATGGCGGCAGGAATATGAGGCTGCTGTCACTTTATTAGGGCCATATTTATTTTTATTATTAGTGTTAGTATTATTATTATATTGAGACGTAGCTAAATTCTACTGTACAACAGTAATATATTTCTGCCACAGTTTCAAGTTTTGACGGGTTGCTGTGAAGACCTTTAAGTTTCTGTGTGTTTCTGATGTTAGTTTTTCCTCAAAATAAATGGCAAAATGCTCATAAAGTGACTCTGGAAATGAAGTTCATGTCCTCATATAGTGAGATGGCAGAGGCTGAAAACACTGCATGCTTCTGTGTGTGTGTCTGTGTGTGTGTGTGTGTGCGTGCGTCTGTGCCATTCATTCACACAGAGGCACGCAGAACATGCAGGATTCATATTTAAAAAGTCTCTGGTTTTTAATATTCACAGACACTTGTCTTGATTTAAATGTACTGACCTGCTTTTTACTAAAATTGAGCAAATTCTGTGAAATTCAGTAAATTCCGGTTTTAAAATCTCTACTTTTAGTGCTCTCATTCATGCATGTTTCTTTATCACTCTAATGTGTCAATAACTTTAGGACTGTTAGGAGATTTACACATTCAAACCAAACCAAAAATTATTCAGACACCAGATATAATTTATGTTTTCACTAGTGTGTGCAGGGCACTATAGTTCATTTATGTAAGTGAGGAGAGCAAAATAAAGTAAACTGTGACATATTATACCCAAAAAATTCTTCATACAGTGACTACCAGTGACATTTATTTAAAACAAATTGGATCAAAAATGATTCCTCCACTTTGAGCTGATGATGTTTTGCTGAAGTCTGTTTTCTGTAATTGCTAATGCTCTTTTTACACACACACTGAACAACATGAAGCATTGCTTGGTCACTGGTTGAGCTAAACTGGTATTATCTAATTGTGTAGTTAAATTTAACAGCTGACAGATATTCAACATAATTCATGTGTGTGAGTCTAACAGAAGGACGGACAAAACCAGTCAAATATCAACTGAGTTCTGCTCATATTTTATTACCATTTTCTCAACTATAGCGAATAAACTGATATTGTGAGAAATGTTGAATAAATTTTGGTTTGACTGTAAAGCTTTATTCTCGGCCCTCTCTGTGTTTATATTCCAGCAGGTTTGAATGACAGCATGTCAGGAGCGATGCAGCTTTTGCCGGATCCTCTCTATTCCATCCCCACGGATAACACGTACCTGCTGGCCATCACCTCCACGGATGTGGGCCGCATCTTCATGGCGGGTAAAGACGGCTGCCTGTACGAGATCGCATATCAGGCGGAGGCGGGCTGGTTCAGTCAGCGCTGCAGGAAGATCAACCACTCCAAGAGCAGCCTGTCCTTCCTCATCCCCTCACTACTGCAGTTCTCCTTCTCCGAGGACGGTGAGAACGCCATTCACAAGATGACAACTGGGTGGTTTGTAGGGCTGTCAAATAAAAATTCGAAGTTCGAATATTCGTCGAATTTCTCTATAAACTCTATAACTCTATGCTCTATAAACTATTGCATAGATATGATACATTAAGCATAGATGTATATAATCTCTTCACTTTGAACTTCTCAATGCGAAGCGCTGCACGCTGTGACTGCGTTGCTTCAAGTGCATCACTCTGCACACGGGATGCGCATAATCGCTTTGTCGCTCTTATTGGCGCCTTTCATGTTATAATGCTTAGGGGAGGTTTAAACACCTGGGGTAAGGGGGCGTGGCCAATATCACTCATGGGCCACGCCCCCTCCCCCTGGCGGAATGGGCCTGCCACCACGGCTGGAAAAAATCCTAGAGGAAGCACTGTTAGATGAATGTGTCATTTATGTTTGGGCCTGAAATCACTGATACAACCTTTAAGTATTGCCTTTAGAATTAATTTGAATAGTGCTAATATTTAACCCCTTAAGTGTCACCGGGCCCAAATCCATTACATTTTTAAAACAGTAATATCCTATACTAAACCTAAACTAATCTTGACAAACTATGTATCATTTGAAAGCTTACAATCTGTAGTTTCCATATTTGGTGATTGATTTTCAAAATAAATTACAGCGGAGCCGTAATTTATCAATTTGCAACAAGAATATTTTCATACTTCTAAGGCGTGTTCAGACCTTTATTTTGAAATAGTGATGAACATGAAAAATCATGAAAGAAGGGTAGAAACCTCAGTTTGTTTTAATGCCAAGAGTTCGAAAGATAGCATCCATTCAATTATTTTAGAAAAAAAAGTCTGAATTTTTTTAAATATAAAGAAGAAAATTATAGATTCACCATTTGTGATGTGGCAGGAAGCTATAACGCACATACTTGTTCTTTTTCTTAGAGGTTGAATTCATATCAAAATCTGCCAAACTTCTCATATTACTTCTGAATAGGATGTCTACTTCATAAATTGTATGAAAATTGTGGAAATAATGGTTCAGATCACTCAAAACACATATGGAAATGGAGGCGCCCTTACATGGGCAGTAATGGAGTCTGGTTGTCATCTAGTGAAAAAGTTTGGTACTGCGCCCAAACACAATCTTACTGAAAGCTCATTTTTTGAGATATCAACCTAAAATTTGAAACACAACTTGTTCAGATTTTTGCCTTTGATTTTTTTTTTGCAGTTTTAGAGTCGCCCAGGTTTTGAAAATATATATTTTATATAATATATGAATAATTAAATTTTTTACATTGTACATTTTCATAAAATCAAACTTCTATAACTTTTTTTTCTGTTTCACTTTCTTAATTTATTTCACTTCTACAAAAATCTGCCAAATGTCTTCTTTAAAACAAGACCAATCTTACGTCTATATTACAAAGCATCCTTGAATTACAACCATTTAAGTTCGAAATGTGCATTTTCATGTATATTCAAAAAAAGGGGGGTGACACTTAAAGGGTTAAGAAGGAAATTCGAATTGAGCTTTTTGACAGCCCTAATGGTTTGTGCTTTGATCTCACGTTTCTCATTTGAATCTTGTTGTTTGTTGCAGATCCTGTCGTCCAAATTGCTGTTGACAATTCCCGTAACATTTTATACACGCGCTCGGAGAAGGGTGTTCTGCAGGTGTGTGCTTCGGTACTGAATCGTGTTCTGTGGTGTTTATGGTTATGAGTGTCGTTCTGATGTGTTCTGGTGTCTGTCAGGTGTATGACCTCGGTGTTGATGGGCAGGGAATGAGTCGAGTCGCTGCCATGTCTCAGAGCTCTATCATCTCAGCGGCTGGAAACATCGCCAGGTAGAGATTCACCTGCGTTTTCTGCATGGATGCGCTTATAGAAACATTTTGGCTGATGAATAGATAACCGATAACCAATATGAGTTTACAATTTGAATGATTAAATTTTTTATAATTTTATGCATGTATAAAAAAATTATTAAAAATTTAATTACATTTTATTACATATATATATATATCTATATATATGTTTTTGTAAAAGTAAAAAAAAAAAATTCTATTTAAAAATAATTATTGATATTATTAATGGTATTATAATATGTTATTATATAAATGAATCATTTTTAAAACATGTAACAAATACATTTAAAAAAAAATATTTGTCAATACTGATATGGTCACTAGTATAGTGTGCACTCCTAGTTTTTCCTAATATTAATTACATTTAATTATATTAATAATAATTTCTAATACCATTATTTTAATTTTAATAATAAATTGATCAGTATCTTTAATACGTTTAAAATTCATTTAAAAAATGTACATTTTTCAATAATGATAATAGTTACATTATAACAATATTTATTAATAATAACATTATTTTAATATAAAAATAAATCTTGGAAACACTTTACAATAAAGTCTAATTTATGTATTAATTAACATGAACTAACAATGAGCAATACATTTGTTACAGTATTTATTTTCATTAATAATATTTAAATATGTACTAGTAAATGTTGAAATTAACATTACCTGGGATTAATAAATGCTGTAGACGTTTGATTGTTCATTCTTAGTTCATCATGTTTACTAATGTAGTTAAGTAATGTTAATTAATGAAACCTTTATTGTAAAGTGTTACCTAAATCAATCAATAGCTGTATCATCTTTAATCAGAATTTAAATGTATTCCAAAATAATAATATTGGTCAGCGAGTAATTATTATTATTTTATAATAAAATGAAACATAATTTTATTATTAATAAATGCATCATTATCATTTAATACATTTTAAATTAATTAAATTGATAATGTGTGTCTACATCTTTTTTTGCAGGACGATTGATCGCTCCGTGTTCAAACCCATCGTTCAGATCGCAGTAATCGATCGCTCCGAGTCGTCAGACTGTCAACTTCTGGCCGTCACTCATGCTGGTATGAACACTATGAACATAATTTATACATATGACTAATGAATAGGGGTGTAACGATTCCCTCATGTCACGATTCGATACATATCACGATACTAAACTCACAATACGATATTATTGCGATACTCCAAGACATAAATACATACGATAAAAGGTTAAAATGCTAAATTTGATGTTACATTGTGTGTGTAAATGAATAGGATGGACTTGGTGCTGGAAACCCAAAGCACAGGACAATAGAGACACCAGAATAACAATATTCATAATTCTGAAGCTGAAAATACAGAATTATTTTAGACGAATATTGTTGCACTTTGTCACTGACTAGATATATTTAAAATAATGTAGGACACTTTTACTGGAAACTATACATGTAGCATTATCAGGACCCACAAATATTCCCCCATTGCATTATTATACATTAAATTCCACATTATATATAGTAGTTTAATGACACTAAAACTCTGAAAACTTGAATTTTATCTCACATTAATTTTTATTTTTGGGGAACTATCCACAATATATATTGTCACTATCCACGATACATATTGTTGCATTTTTGTATTGCGATATATTGACACCCCTACTAATGAAGCATCGATCTGTATATATTTATCTGTATTTCTGTGTGTTGTGCAGGTGTGCGTCTTTACTTTAGCAGCATCCCTTTTGCTCCACCAAGCGCCAAACACGTCCCGGCCCGGCCCAGCATCCTTTCACTGGTTCATGTGCGTCTGCCGCCCGGATTCTCTGCGTCCTCCACACTCCAGAAACCAGCTAAAGTACACAAGGCCCTGTACAGTAAAGGTGTTTTGCTGATGGCCTCGTCTGAGACCGAAGACAGCGATGTTCTGTGGTGCATCAACCACGATTCGTTCCCCTTTAAAAAGCCCCTCATGGAAGCTCAGGTCAGAGATAAAGCCACTCGCTGCCTATCGGTTTCTTTTTCTTTATTTTAAGCAAAGTCCATGCCTTAAAGTCTTAAATTAAGTTGTAGCAAATTTAAGTTAGGGATGCATCAATATGAACATTTTGGCCGATACCGATAATTCTTTATATTTGAAAGCCGATAACCGATATATTGGCCGATAAATCTAAATCCAAATTTTTGTATAATTTTTGAGAGCCTGATTACAAAAACAAAAGTCTCACCATTAAAAGCCATGTCCCAAACACACAATTATGTTCTCATTATAATTTTATGAAGCTGATATGACAGACTTGCACTGCACGTTGCACTGAACTGTTTTAAAGTGATTCCAATCATATTTCAAGCGATTCAAAACCATCATGTTGAACAGTGCGCATCTGAAGAGTCTCAGCTGAAGGAAATAATACATGGCTAAATTTTCTTATTGGGCCGATACCGATAACATTAAAAATGAACATATATCGGTGATTTATATGTGACCCTGGACCATAAAACCAGTCACATGGGTCAATTTTTTTAAATTGAGACGTATCCATCATTTGAAAGGTGAATAAATACGCTTTCCATTGATGTATGGTTTGTTAGGATAGGACGATATTTGGCCGAGAAACAACTATTCAAATAAATCAAAACTTCTAGAAAAATCGCCTTTAAAGTTGTCCAATTATGTTCGTGATTGTGCTGCATTCACTCACAAAAATAAATGTTTTAGATATTTATGATTGGAAATTTACTAAATTTCTTCATGGGACATAATAATAATAATCCTAATGGTTTTTGGCATAAAAGAAAAATCGATAATTTTGACACATACAGTGTATCGTTGGCACAAATATTCCCATGCCACTTGTGACTGGTTTTGTGATCCAGGGTCACATATGGTGGTCGATACATCGTGCATCCCTATCTTAAAGGGTTAGTTCATCCAAAAATGAAAATGATGTCATTAATGACTCTCCCTCATGTCGTCCCAAGCCCGTCAGACCTCCGTTCACCTCCGGAACACAGTTTAAGATATTTTAGATTTAGTCCGAGAGCTTTCTGTCCCTCCATTGTAAATGTGTGTACGGTATACTGTCCTTGTCCAGAAAGTAAATAAAGACATCATCAAAGTAGTCCATGTGACATCAGTGGGTTAGTTAGAGTGTGTTGAAGCATCGAAAATACATTTTGCTCCAAAAATAACAAATACTAGGACTTTATTCAGCATTGTATTGTGTTCCGGTTCTGTTGTGGATCCGCGTTCAGTGCCGCCGCTGACGTAAGACGCTGCTGACGTGTGTCTGGTGTGTGTGTGTGTGTGTGTGTGTCCCGGTTCTGTTGTGGATCCGCGTTCAGTGCCGCCGCTGACGTAAGACGCTGCTGACGTGTGTGTGTGTGTGTCCCGGTTCTGTTGTGGATCCGCGTTCAGTGCCGCTGCTGACGTAAGACGCTGCTGACGTGTGTCTGGTGTGTGTGTGTGTGTGTGTGTGTGTCCCGGTTCTGTTGTGGATCCGCGTTCAGTGCCGCTGCTGACGTGTGTCTGGTGTGTGTGTGTTTGTGTGTGTATTCTGGTTCTGTTGTGGATCCGCGTTCAGTGCCGCCGCTGACGTAAGACGCTGCTGACGTGTGTCTGGTGTGTGTGTGTGTGTGTGTGTGTCCCGGTTCTGTTGTGGATCCGCGTTCAGTGCCGCCGCTGACGTAAGACGCTGCTGACGTGTGTGTGTGTGTTCTGGTTCTGTTGTGGATCCGCGTTCAGTGCCGCTGCTGACGTAAGACGCTGCTGACGTGTGTCTGGTGTGTGTGTGTGTGTGTGTGTGTGTCCCGGTTCTGTTGTGGATCCGCGTTCAGTGCCGCTGCTGACGTGTGTCTGGTGTGTGTGTGTTTGTGTGTGTATTCTGGTTCTGTTGTGGATCCGCGTTCAGTGCCGCTGCTGACGTAAGATGCTGCTGACGTGTGTCTGGTGTGTGTGTGTGTGTGTGTGTGTGTGTATTCCGGTTCTGTTGTGGATCCGCGTTCAGTGCCGCCGCTGACGTGTGTCTGGTGTGTGTGTGT
The DNA here is from genome assembly GCA_029959095.1 of Rhinichthys osculus. Classification (NCBI taxonomy): domain Eukaryota; kingdom Metazoa; phylum Chordata; class Actinopteri; order Cypriniformes; family Leuciscidae; genus Rhinichthys; species Rhinichthys osculus. Next base: position 29,755,341 of record JARWKJ010000024.1, read on the forward strand.
GTGTGTGTGTTCTGGTTCTGTTGTGGAACACACACACACACACACACACACACACCAGACACACGTCAGCAGCGTCTTACGTCAGCGGAAACAAAAACGATGTAAATAGAAATACATATGTGCAATATGTTGTAACACTATGAAACAAATGTCTTGTATGTATATAACCGTCAGGTGGTTTCTTCATTGTTTGTCTGTTTTTTAAGATCGCACTCTTGTTTTTTATCTTTTTCTTCAGATGATCGTGAATGTGGACGGTCACTCGTGGGCTCTGTGTTCAATCGAGGAAACGAAATCTCCCAGAATCCTCACTCCTCTGAATAAAGACTTCATTCCAGTCACTGATTCTCCTTTAGTCGTCCAGCAACACAACGTCCCGCCGCAGAAATTCGTTCTCTTGTCCGCTCAGGTGTGATTTATCCTCCCGTTGATGACACTGTGTGATATTCTTCACGTTCTTCTTCTCTTACTGTTATCTTTACCGTCTGCAGGGGAGCCACATCTTCCACAAGCTGAGGCCGGTGGATCAGTTGCGCCACCTACTGGTGAGCAGCGCTGGGGGCGAGAGCGAGGAGATCGAGAGGTTCTTTAAGCTGCACAGGGTACGTGTCGTCATGCTTATTCCTTTAATATCATAACAATGCATTTGTCAATTAAAGGGTTAGTTCACCCAAAAATTAAAACTCTGTCAGTAATGACTCTCCCTCATGTTGTTCAACCCCGTAAGACTTTCGTTCATCTTCAGAACACAAATTAAGATATTTTTGATTAAATCTGAGAGCTGGATCACTCCTCCATAGGCTTCTTAAGGGATCGAAGCTGACCGGCCCAAAAGTTATGAAAGACATCGTTAAAATAGTCAGAGTGACGACAGTGGCTCAACCTTAAGTTTATCAAGCGACGAGAATACTTTCTGTGCGCAAAAAACACACAAAAATAACGACTTTATTCAACTAATCTCCTTCTCTGTACGGCCGTGATATTTCACGTAATGAAACTACGCAAAGCTTCTAGGTTGTACGTCACGCATCACACACATGACCAGCGTCGGCCAATAGTGAGCCTGCGTGTGACGTGCAACCCAGAAGCTTTGCGCAATATCACGGCCGTACAGAGAAGGAAATGATTTTTTTTTTTTTTATCAGAGTGATCTATAGTCTTTATCACAAACTAAAACTGTAAAGTTAAAAGTATCACTGATGTAAATGGTTACAGCTTGAAGTGGCGGTGAGGTATTAAAAAATATTGAGAAGGTCTTGAAAAAGTCTTGAAAAGGTATTAAAATGAACTTCAAGATTCCTGCATATACCCTGTATAACCTTATTCAATTTCTGTATGGTACAGGTAAATGACCTTTATAATGGGTTTAAGTGAGGATTGTTTTAAGTTTACTTAAATGAAAGGTTTTTATATTTTTTTAAGCCTAATGTTTAAAATTTGAGGGAAAATCATTTTCATGAGACATCAGTAGCTATAATATTAGTGATACTGGCTTTCATTCATAAAAAGACGGCATTAAGATACAGCTGTAATACTTGAAAATAAATGGTGCCATTGAAGATAAGTCCGTCTGCCCCCCCCAACAAAAAGTTCAGGCTCAGGAATTTTTTTCACTTTAACCCCTGGTAACAATATATCGGGTCACAATAAATCGCAATACAAAAATGCAACGTATCTTGGATAGTGACAATATTTATTGTGTATAGTTATAAAAAATAAAAATGACTGTGTGAGAAAGTTTTAGTGTCAGTACTACATTAAACTACTATATATAATGTTGAATATAATGTATAATAATGCAATTGGGGAATATTTGTGTGTCCTGATAATGCCAAATGTCTTGTTATCAGTAAAAGTGGCCTATGTTATTTTAAATATATCTAGTCAGTGACAGATTGCAACAATTATTCGTCTAAAATAATTCTGTTTTCAGCTTCAGAATCATGAATATTGTTATTCTGGTGTCTCTATTGTCCTGTGCTTTGGGTTCCAGCACCACGTCCATCCTATTCATTTACACACACACAATGGAATATCAAATTTAGCATTTTAACAATGAGCAATGACAGATGACAGAGCAATGACAGATGTTGGATAATTCTTTTTTACAAAAAATGCCTTTTGTTTTTATTTTTGTGTATTGTGAGTAATGACAGATTTTGGAGCATTTTTGTAAAATGTGTTTGTGCGTTTTATACATTTTTCTATTAATTAATATTTTTTTATTGTCAACTATACATTTTTTTGTTAACCTTTTATCATATGTCTTGGAGTATCGCAATAATATGGTATCGTGAGTTCAGTGTCGTGATATGTATCGAATCGTGACGTGAGGGAATCGTTACACCCCTAATGAACATTGATCTCCGTTCACAGGAAGAGCAGGCGTGTGCCACGGCGCTGATCTTGGCCTGTTCCACTGCAGCGTCTGATAGAGAAGTGTCTGTATGGGCCACTCGAGCGTTCTTCAGGTCAGATATGATTTATCTTTTAAAGATAATTTAAAGATAAATGATTTATTTCTTTTAAATCAACGAACCATTTTATTTTAACAGTCATAGTAGACAAATATAAAACATGTGTTAAAAAAAACTAATTCAAGTGAACATGAGAGAATATCTAATCATTTTATATACATTTTATTTGCACCAGTATAACAATAAACAGCACTATAATTACCTCACACTCTCATACACACACACACAAACACTACTGTCTCTTCCGCTCACCAAGGCTGCATTTATTTGATCAAAGATACTGTAAAAACAGTGAAATATTATTACAATGTAAATCAGCTGTTTTCTATGTGAATATATATATATAGTAAAGTGTAATTTATTCCTGTGATCAAAGCTGAATTTTCAGCATCATTACTCATGATTGACTGAATTTTACATTACATTTCAATTTATGTATTTTGGCTGCTGATTTTATGCACAGCGACTCAATGTTTACCGTATTTTCCATAATATATGTCTTTTTCTTAATCTAAAATGTGCTAAGACTTATTCCAAAGCAACTTGTATAATTAAATTAACGTCAAGCACGCAAAACATGCAGATTCATGCGAATGAGAGATGCGTGAAGCCAAGTTTATTTGTATAACGCATTTCCCACACTGCACTAGTTACAGTTTCGCTTTTCAATAAATTTGTTTAGTCTAAAAAATGTGACTTATACACAGATGCGACTTATCTGTGTTTAATTTCTCAGAGTAATTTTGACAGTGTTTAACTTATTTGCTGGAAAATACGGTACATTTTACCAGTTCATTCAATGGCTAAAACAATTTTACTTTAAAACCATTGCAAATTCACGAATTGTGAATATACGGCCAACTAGAGTTGTCAAACAGTACTGACTTCGGTACCAAGTTGGTACTGAAATTTAAAAAATTGTGACTCTTTGAGCACTGTTGAGCGGAATCGTAAACGCCTGATTGGCCATTGTGTTCATGCGCTCATCGGATATGTCTGTGATTGGCTACAAGGATCAACGAGAGCACACGGAAGTGTTTGAAAAAGTTTTTTAAAAAAAGGGCTATCAGCGGACCGGTCCTGCTTTCAAACACTCCCGTCTGAAGAGCGTCATTGATGTATATTTACAGCATGTTTTTGAAGCGCTGATCATTGTAGCCAATCACAGACATATCCGATGAGCTCGTGAACATAGTGGCCAATCAGAGGCGTTTACGATTCCGCTCAAATAGTCACATTTTTCAAATTTCAGTACCAACTTGGTACCGAAGTCGGTACTTTTTGACAACTCTAGTTGGCCGTATATTCACAATTCGTGAATTTGCAAGGGTTTTAAAGTAAAATTGTTTTAGCCATTGAATAAACTGGTAAAATGTACCATATTTTCCAGAAAATAAGTTAAACACTGTCAAAATTACTCTGAGAAATTAAACACATAAGTCGCATCTGTGTATAAGACACATTTTTTAGACTAAACAAATTTATTGAAAAGTGAAACTGTAACTAGTGCAGTGTGGGAAACTGGTTATACAAATAAACTTGGCTTCACGCATCTCTCATTCGCATGAATCTGCATGTTTTGCGTGTTTGTCGTTAATTTAATTGTACAAGTTGCTTTGGATACTTCGGTTGAACTCTACGGCCAACAAAAATTGGTGATTTGATGTGATGCATTTACACAGAAGGTGTTTTTTTGCAGGTACGGTGGAGAGGCTCAGATGCGTTTCCCATCTGCCATTTCTGCTCCCAGTAACGTCGGCCCGCTCTTCGGCTCCCCCGTACCAGGTGAGAAACATTTCAACCTGCACAAATCTAGTTGTAACCATTAACCCTGTCAAATCACACTAGAATCTGTCAGTGTTGACTAATGTCTAATCTGTAGTCTGCTGTGATTGTAGGATCCCCAATGCCTGTCGGCAGCCCCCTACCAAACCCCAGTTTTCTTGCCACACCTGCCCCAGGTATAAACCACCCCTCAGACCAGTGAGCGCTTCACTAATCTCTGTGTACTAGTATATATGATGTTAAAGAGGACCTATTATTTAGTTTTCAGGCTCTACTAGAACAGGTTTTCCTGCTTGAATGTTGATTATTTTCCTCATATTCTCCATTGTTGCGGCTCCTCTCTTCCCAGTCTGTCAGTAACGCTCTGTTTAGTTCCTGTCCTTGAAGCCCCTCCTTCTGAAAAGCACACTGTGCTCTGATTGGTTGGCTGGAGCAGTGTGTTGTGATTGGTCGAGCGCTTCGAGTGTGTTTGGGAAATGTCCCGCCCCTTACCATAACCGCCAGTTTAACACACTACTAACTAACTCAACCAGGCCCCGCCCCTTTATTCTGCGTATTAATTATTTAAATGAGGAATATTGTGACGTGTTCGTTCCCGGAAGAAACTCAAGACTACAATGGAGGCGTTTCAGGGAGTTCAGAAACACTGATATAGAGAAGAACTGGAGCTTTTTCATGCTCAAACTGCAACATTACACACCAAAGAAAGATGAAATAAAGCATAATAGGTCCTCTTTAATGCAATCATTCTACACAAGTAAAGAAATCAATTGTGTGTCTGTCTGTCTCTATTCCAGGCCCATAATGCATCTTGTTGTTGTCTTTGTCTTGTTGTTTTGCATGTTATTCTAAATAAAGAATTTAATGCAATATAATATCACAGTCGAATAATCCTGATGGATGCGTCCCACCTGCTGAATATTGTTTTTAAAGGTGCAGTGTGTAATATTTAGGAGGATCTCTTGACAGAAATGCAATATCATACACATAACTATGTTTTCAGTGGTGTATGAAGACCTTAATTAAAAAACCGTTATGTGTTTATTAGCTTAGAATGAGGCATTTCTCTCTACAAACACCGCGGGTCGCCTTACATCGACATGTTTCTACGGTGGACCTGAACAGACAAACGCGTTTCGTCACTATGTTGTTCTTCACGAAAAGAAGCTGCTAAAGTCAGCAAATAAAACACTGACACAATGATGAACAAGTAACAATAATATTCGCAATATATCGTTTTACTGAATAATTAAGTAAAGCTAATTTCTTAATTTATCTTTGTTAAGAAATCTGGCTACTCTGCTGTCTCAGACGACGACATCACTTCCTGTCGGCCACCGTAACTTCTATTGGGTGCAATTCGCAACCTCACCACTAGATGTCGCTAAAAATTACACACTGCACCTTTAAAACATGTGTTTTCATCAGGCATGTTCCCGCCAACCATGTCGACCCCTTACATCCCGGCTACACCCATGATCCCCAGCGGTGCCGCTCTCACAGCTGTGTCCTCTGGACCTGAGGTCATCTTCTCTGGAAAACACAACGGCATCTGTATTTACTTCACACGTATACTGGGGTCAGTCAGCGTTACGCTTAATACATGCTTGCCTTGACATTACGAAAGCTCATAACAGTCTGTTTTGGCTGATTCTTTAATAAAGATTTGCTTTATATTGATGCTTTGAAACAGGAACATCTGGGACGGGAGTCTTGCCATGGAAACCATCATAAACAAAGGGAGTCAGACTATGACTTTTGTGAGTAATGAGACATTTTAGAGTATTCATTTTTTTGTAAAATGTGTCATTTGTGTGTGTTATAAATTTTTCTATAATTTTATTTTTTTTATTGATACTAATGAGAGATTTTAGAGCAGTGCTTTTTGTTTTTATTTATTTGTTTATTGTGGGTAATTACAGATTTTAGAGAAATGCTTTATTGCTTTTATTTATGCATTTAGTTTTTTATTGATTTTGTTTGATTAATGACAGATTTTGGAACCTTTTTTACAAGAAATGCTTTTTTGTTTTATTAATTTATTTTAATTTTGTTTATTTTTTTATTGTGAGCAATGACAGATGTTGGATAATTTTTTTTTTACAAAAAATGCCTTTTGTTTTTATTTTTGTGTATTGTGAGTAATGACAGATTTTGGAGCATTTTTGTAAAATGTGTTTGTGCGTTTTATACATTTTTCTATTAATTAATATTTTTTTATTGTTAATAATGACAGATTTTGGAGTAATTTTACAAAAATACTTTTTGTTTTTATTTATTTATTGTGGGTAATGATGACATATTTTAGAGAAATTAATGCATTATTGCTTTTATGTATTTAGTTTTTATTGATTTTGTTTGTGATTAATGACAGATTTGGGGGTTTTCTTATACAAATCTTTTTTGTTTTATTAATTCATTTGGTTTTTTATTTTATTTTATTGTGAGCAATGATAGATATTGGATAATTTTTGCCGAAAAAAAAACATTTGGTTTTATTTTTGTGTATTGTGAGTAACGACAGATTTTGGAGCATTTTTACTTTCCTGCTCCGCTTGCGTTCGAGTTTTTGTAGTGCATCACTTCCAGCAACTTTTTAGCCAATCAGAAAAGTTCTCTGCCTGTCAATCATTTTGTGTGTTTAGGTTCAGGTTAGTTTCGCGTAGCCAGACCTTTAGTTTGACGTCATAATGTCTTTCATTGGCCAAGGTCCGCCTAGACGCCAGCTAACATGTATGTAAAGCAGCCAATCACAGTTCAGCGTCATGTTTAGGGGCGTTTTAATGTAACGTCACAATAACAGACTGTCTTGTAAAAAACTGTTAGACGTATTTTAAAGAGTCTAAACAATCTTTACATGCTTTTGAAAACCCAGCGTTTAGTTGATCCCGGTAAGCGCGTATTGTCACGGATGTAAACGCGACATTAAACTTCGAATTTTCCGAAATGATTTTGTGTGCCATATTTATCAGACGTTCTGCCAAATCTGAGACTATGTTCAGGTTGACATGTCTTGGGTGTAAAATCTCAGCACCTCTTTGTGTGGTTCATTGATAATGTCGTTTGACCTTTAGCTGGAGAGCACAGCCAGTTCATCCGATCTGGAGCTCGTCCTCATGGAGCTTCAGGGATTGAAGGAATTCCTGGACAAAAACTCCCAGTTCAGTCCGACTTCTCTGGGTGTGACCAAGTAGGTCCCCGTCACCTCCTTCTTATGTTAAAGTAGTGCATGTTTCTTGTAGCAATTTGATTTTCTAACTGACTCGACCTACTCAGTTTCAGCTCACCAGCAAACCTACAGCAAAGGCTTCTGGGATTCATGCGACCGGATGGTTCCAGCTCCCAACAAGTACAGCAGGAGCTTCAGCGGAAGTACCACAGTGAGTTTCTGTGTGTGTGTGTTAGGGATGGGCATTTTTCAAAAATAGTGTATTTGAAAATTTGGGCTCATAAAAATAAAATATTCAAATATTTAAATTGATGTTTAACGAGAAAGATGTTTTTTTTTTTTTTTTTTAACTTTTTTTTAAATGTTTTTGTCACCATTTCTGAACAAGCTTATGATTACTCAATATACACAACAAGCTTACATTATATCTTAAAGGGTTAGTTCACCCAAAAATGAAAATGATGTCATTAATGACTCTCCCTCATGTCGCTCCAAGCCCGTCAGACCTCCGGAACACAGTTTAAGATATTTTAGATTTAGTCCGAGAGCTTTCTGTCCCTCCATTGAACATGTGTGTATGGTATACTGCCTCTGTCCAGAGAGGAAATAAAGACATCATCAAAGTAGTCCATGTGACATCAGTGGGTTAGTTAGAGTGTGTTGAAGCATCGAAAATACATTTTGATCCAAAAATAACAAAAACTAGGACTTTATTCAGCATTGTATTGTGTTCCGGTTCTGTTGTGGATCCGCATTCAGTGCTGACGTAAGACGCTGATGACGTGTGTCTGGTGTGTGTGTGTGTGTGTGTGTGTTCTGGTTCTGTTGTGGATCCGCGTTCAGTGCCGCCGCTGACGTAAGACGCTGCTGACGTGTGTCTGGTGTGTGTGTGTGTGTGTGTGTGTGTGTGTGTTCTGGTTCTGTTGTGGATCCGCGTTCAGTGCCGCCGCTGACGTAAGACGCTGATGACGTGTGTCTGGTGTGTGTGTGTGTGTTCTGGTTCTGTTGTGGATCCGCGTTCAGTGCCGCCGCTGACGTAAGACGCTGCTGACGTGTGTGTGTGTGTGTGTGTGTGTATTCGGGTTCTGTTGTGGATCCGCGTTCAGTGCCGCCGCTGACGTGTGTCTGGTGTGTGTGTGTGTGTGTGTGTGTTCTGGTTCTGTTGTGGATCCGCGTTCAGTGCCGCTGCTGACGTAAGACGCTGCTGACGTGTGTCTGGTGTGTGTGTGTGTGTGTCTGGTGCGCCCGAGCTTCGTTTACAGTCTGAGGGAGACGCACGCTGGAAACAAAACAATCTTCGCAAACATGTCTAAGGATTTCCACACAGAGGAAGACGTGCATTTTTTTGCCCAGCCATATTTATTTTAACCCGAATACACACACACACACACACACACACACACACACACACACACACACACCAGACACACGTCAGCAGCGTCTTACGTCAGCGGCGGCACTGAACGCGGATCCACAACAGAACCGGAACACACACACACACACACACACACACCAGACACACGTCAGCAGCGTCTTACGTCAGCGGCGGCACTGAACGCGGATCCACAACAGAACCTGAATACACACACACACACACACACACCAGACACACGTCAGCAGCGTCTTACGTCAGCGGCGGCACTGAACGCGGATCCACAACAGAACCGGAACACAATACAATGCTGAATAAAGTCGGGAGTTTTTGTTATTTTTGGAGCAAAATGTATTTTCGATGCTTCAACACACTCTAACTAACCCACTGATGTCACATGGACTACTTTGATGATGTCTTTATTTCCTCTCTGGACAAGGACAGTATACCGTACACACATGTTCAATGGAGGGACAGAAAGCTCTCGGACTAAATCTAAAATATCTTAAACTGTGTTCCGGAGATGAACGGAGGTCTGACGGGCTTGGGACGACATGAGGGAGAGTCATTAATGACATCATTTTCATTTTTGGGTGAACTAACCCTTTAAAAGCGCTGTATAAATGAAGGTGACTTGACATGTTTGTTCGCCAGCGGAGGCTCAAGCGCATGAGAAAGCGTCTCTTCAGGCCATGCAGCAGTTGATCCATCGCTCCTGTCAGACGCTGGCGCTCTGGAAACTTCTGTGCGATCATCAGTTCAGCCTCATCATCTCTGAGATGCCCACGGTACGACCCATCGCTCTCGTGCTTTCCTGAATACAGGCGAAACTCGGAAAATTAGAATATCGTGCAAAAGTTCATTTATTTCAGTAATTCAACTTAAAAGCTGAAACTAATATATTATATAGACTCATTACATGCAAAGTGAGATATTTCAAGCCTTTATTTGTTATAATTGTGATGATTATGGCTTACAGCTTATAAAAACCTTTTCACAATATTCTAATTTTGAATTTAGGGTTTTCATAAGCTGTAAGCCATAATCATCACAATTATAACAAATAAAGGTTTGAAATATCTCACTTTACATGTAATGAGTCTATATAATATATTAGTTTCACCTTTTAAGTTGAATTACTGAAATAAATGAACTTTTGCACCATATTCTAATTTTTCGAGAGTTTCAGCTGTATAAACAGCCTGAGTGTCATATTGAAAAAGGGCTGCGTGATAATGTAAAAAACTTATATTTTGATTTTCTGCGATATGAAAAGAGGACTTGAATAGCTTAATTTGGAAAGTTTTCATAGGCCACGTTCACAGTGTTTTTGACCAATTCAATACGACTATAAAATAATAATGATTTTATTGTGATTATTATTAAATTATAAAAGTATTGTACTGTAAAATAAAGTCAAGTCAAAGTTTATTTATAAAGCACTTTTTAAAAACAGCAAGTGTTCATCAAAGTGCTGAACACGCATATAAAAGATACTTTGTTTTACTGTAAATTACTGAAATGACTGTAGGTCCTTGCACACTGAGTCTGAAATTTTCGCACGTTAAAAAATAAATACGACCTCACATTGGCATTGCCTCCGAAACTTTCATCTGTCATAAAAAAATTCGGATTGGGTTCAATTTTCTTTGTTTTCGCATCCATGTGTGTGTGTGTGTGTCTCCATACCTTAGACCCAATGTTTCCTCTTTCTTTTTCTCTTTTTAAGAAGAGAGGACAACAATATCATCCTCACTGCTTGAAGAATCCATTTTGTATTGATTCGCGATGTTTTTCCGGCAACGGATTAATAAATACGGATCAGACCTAATTAATACGTCACAGGTTTCTGTGACGACTGAGTGTGCAAGGACCTTTAATTTCTTAACTATTAAACGGTAAACTATTGAGCTTTTATTTTTGCGGGTTGCCGCCAACTAAAAATATGCACTCCTCGTTTCAGAATGAACCATGGCACTGTGTTCATTTAACTGGTAGCGCATATTTATTTCATTAAATCGCAGCCATATTGCAATATCGATTTAAAAAAATATATATGTATATATATATATCACGCAGCCCTATATTCAAAACTTGATGCACAAACGTTCCTATTATTTCCCTCGCTGGTTTTCTTCCACCATCAGGAGTTTCAGGATCAGATCAAGGGCGTGAGTTTTAAGGACGTGGTTGTCTCTGGACGCGAGCTGAGCGGCGCGCTCATCACCGCGCTCATTAACGTGTACATCAAAGACAGCGCGTGTGTCGACACGGTCAGCGTTCACCTGAGGGACATCTGCCCTCTGCTGTACAGCAGTGATGACAGCACCTGCTCCAAGGTACCTCACAGAACACACACACAGAACACACACACACACAGCACACACACCACACACACACACAGAACACACACACAGAACACACACACAGAACACACACAGAACACACACACACACACACACACACACAGCACACACACCACACACACACACACACACAGAACACACACAGAACACACACAGAACACACACACCACACACACACAGAACACACACCACACACACACAGAACACACACACCACACACACACACAGAACACACACACACAGAACACACACACAGAACACACACACCACACACAGAACACAGAACAAAGATGGAAAAATAACTTGAGGCAACTGTGGGAAAGGAATCACAGTTTTTTTTTTTTTTTTTTTTTTTTTTTTGTGTATTTATTATTTATCCAATTTTTTTTTTTTGCCTTATTTAGTTTTTTATTTGAGTTTATTTTTTTTATTCATTTTTTTATTTTTCGTTTTAAATTTTGTTTTATTTAGTTTATTTATTTTAGTTTGTTATTAATGTAGAGTTTTAATTATTTTTTAATTGTATTTATTTATTTACTTTTGGGGGGTTTGTTTTTCTGTCTGTATTTGTTTTTTATTTATTTGATTTTTTTTATTTACTTTATTCCAGTTTTTTCATTTTATATTTTAGTTTTAGTTTTTAAACTTTTGTGGGAAAGGAATTGCACGCACTGCTTTATTTAGTTAATTTATTTAGTTTTTTTAGTGTAGGCATGTATTATTTAGCCCATTTTCTTTTTTTATATATTAATTTTAGTTGGCTAATTTATTTAGAGTTTTAATTAGTTTATATATATATATATATACAGTGTTTCCCCTAGGATTTTTTTTCAGGGGGGGGGGGCTGCTAGTGTTGCGTAGCGGGCGTGTTACGGATACGTTTAGCATCCATCCATGATAAAATGTCTAATTAATTGAAATAGTGTATTATGAATCATTAAACGATACAACATTTTAAAAAAAATATGAAAAAAAAATTCACACTAATTCTGTGTTGTGATTTTTCTGGTAATAAAATGAAGACATAAAACACAAATTTTATAATTTATCATCAATTTTAATCATATGAAATTAAATAAACTTTTTGTCAAATAACGTGCTGCACAATGAGCTTTACTGTTAAAATTAAAACATGGATCATTCCTTAAATTCGGTTTTGATGATAATTTATTTGGATTAGTGTTAGTATTATTACATTGGGACATATCTAAATTCTACTGTACAACGGTATATTTCTGTCAAGTTAAACCGAACTTTTATTTTGACAGGTTGCTGTGAAGACCTTTTGAGTTTGTGTGTTTATGTCATAATGATAGTTTTTCTCAAATGAAGCGGTTAAATGATCACGAAGTGACTTTCGGAGTGGATCTAGAGCCTGGAGAGGAAGTTTATGCATTTGTGTCTTCTTATAAAATAAAAAACAGCGCAAGCGTCACACGTGCTTCAGTGTGTGTGGGTGTGGTAAATGAAACTGCGCGTCGGCTGCACCATTCATTCACACAGAACAAGCAGGATTCGTATTTAAATTGTCTTTGTGGTTTAATATCCACACACACTTGTCTACATCGCGATTTGATTTCAAGTGTATACTGAACTGCTTTCTATTTATTCCTCAAAAGATTGACAAATTCCATGAAATTCCGCGTTATACAGTAAATTTCTTTCTTATGATTGGATTTCGTCAGCAATTTAGGGGGGGCGGGGGGTCGTTTTGGGGGGGCGGGCCGCCCCCCCCAAAACAATGGTAGGGGAAACACTGATATATGTTTGTTTGTTAGTAATTTTATGTTTATTTTTGTATTTTTGTATTTTTAATTTTTTTATTTATTGCAGTTTTTCATTTTATATTTTCATTTATTTTTTAAACATGTTTGTGGAGGAATCATACACAGTTTTATTTTAATTTTTTAATTTTGGTGTTTTTCTTTAGTTTTTAGTGCACATATTTATTATTTAGCTTATTTTTATGTATTTGTTATTTATTTACTTATTTAGTTTCTTAGTGCATTTTTAATATTCATTTAAAAAATCATTTTATTGATTTTTTTTAAATTAGTTTTTAGTTTTATTTACTTATTTACTTTCGTTATTTTAGTTTTTTTTAATCTATGTATATATTTTATTATATATTTATTTTATTATTTATTTTGTTATTTTTATTTATTGTTTTTAGTTGTTTTAACTTGATTATTTTTATTTTATTTATTAGTTTATTTAATTCATTCCAGTTTTTCATTTTATTTTAGTTAATTTGTATTTACATTGATTTAGTGAAATAGTTAGATTTTTATTTATTTAATTTCAATTTAAATTCTGCATTCAATTATTTCAATAATATTCAATATTCTCAATATGATCTTAATTCCACTTTGGTTCCTTGCCATGCCTTCTTAATTCAATGAACAAATCTTTTGTTACTTTTGAAGTTAAAAATACTTAACGATAATTATGCTTTTTCAAGCATAACTTGTTTTAATGTTTATTTTTGTTGTTGTTTATCCATCTACATGTTGTCATATGAGCAACCAGTCATTATAACTGAATGTCTCTGTGTTTTATGAACTGTATATGGTTGAATATAAGATTAAAAAACAAATCTCTGTCCCTCACAGGCCAACGAGCTTCTCCAGAGCTCCAGACAGATCCAGAACAAGCAGGAGAAGGAGCGAACGCTGAAGGAATCCCTCCGTCTCTATCAGCAGATCAGCCACCACACAGACCTGCCACTCGTGTGCTCTCAGTACCGGCAAGGTGAGCGTCTGCTTTAAAGCGATAGTTCACCCAAAAATGAAAATTATCTCATGATTTACTCACCCTGAAGCCATCATAGGTGTATATGACATTCTTCTTTCAGACGAATACAATCAGAGTTATATTGAAAAATATCCTGGCTCTTCCAAGCTTTATAATGGCAGTGAATGGCTGTTTCTGTCTTTGGAAGTCCATAAAAGTGCATCTATCCATGATAAAAGTGCATCTATCCATGATAAAAGTGCATCTATCCATCATGAAAGTGCATCTATCCATGATAATCTATCCATGATAAAAGTGCATCTATCCATGATAAAAGTGCATCCATCCATGATAAAAGTGCATCTATCCATGATAAAAGTGCATCTATCCATGATAAAAGTGCATCTATCCATGATAAAAGTGCATCCATCCATGATAAAAGTGCATCCATCCATGATAAAAGTGCATCCATCCATGATAAAAGTGCATCCATCCATGATAAAAGTGCATCCATCCATGATAAAAGTGCATCTATCCATGATAAAAGTGCATCTATCCATGATAAAAGTGCATCTATCCATGATAAAAGTGCATCTATCCATGATAAAAGTGCATCCATCCATGATAAAAGTGCATCTATCCATGATAAAAGTGCATCTATCCATGATAAAAGTGCATCCATCCATGATAAAAGTGCATCCATCCATGATAAAAGTGCATCTATCCATGATAAAAGTGCATCTATCCATGATAAAAGTGCATCCATCCATGATAAAAGTGCATCCATCCATGATAAAAGTGCATCCATCCATGATAAAAGTGCATCTATCCATGATAAAGTGCATCTATCCATGATAAAAGTGCATCTATCCATGATAAAAGTGCATCTATCCATGATAAAAGTGCATCGTGCATCTATCCATGATAAAAGTGCATCTATCCATGATAAGTGCATCCATCCATGATAAAAGTGCATCTATCCATGATAAAGTGCATCTATCCATGATAAAAGTGCATCTATCCATGATAAAAGTGCATCTATCCATGATAAAAGTGCATCGTGCATCTATCCATGATAAAAGTGCATCGTGCATCTATCCATGATAAAAGTGCATCTATCCATGATAAGTGCATCTATCCATGATAAGTGCATCCATCCATGATAAAAGTGCATCCATCCATGATAAAAGTGCATCTATCCATCATAAAAGTGCATCTATCCATCATAAAAGTGCATCTATCCATCATAAAAGTGCATCTGTCCATCATAAAAGTGCATCTGTCCATCATAAAAGTGCATCTAAAGTGCATCTATCCATCATAAAAGTGCATCTGTCCATCATAAAAGTGCATCTATCCATCATAAAAGTGCATCTATCCATCATAAAAGTGCATCTATCCATCATAAAAGTGCATCTATCCATGATAAAAGTGCATCTATCCATCATAAAAGTGCATCTATCCATCATAAAAGTGCATCTGTCCATCATACAAGTGCATCTATCCATCATAAAAGTGCATCTATCCATGATAAAAGTGCATCTATCCATGATAAAAGTGCATCTATTCATCATAAAAGTGCATCTATCCATCATAAAAGTGCATCTATCCATCATAAAAGTGCATCTATCCATCATAAAAGTGCATCTGTCCATCATAAAAGTGCATCCATCCATCATAAAAGTGCATCTATCCATCATAAAAGTGCATCTATCCATCATAAAAGTGCATCCATCCATGATAAAAGTGCATCCATCCATCATAAAAGTGCATCTATCCATCATAAAAGTGCATCTATCCATCATAAAAGTGCATCTATCCATCATAAAAGTGCATCTGTCCATCATAAAAGTGCATCCATCCATCATAAAAGTGCATCTATCCATCATAAAAGTGCATCTATCATCATAAAAGTGCATCCATCCATGATAAAAGTGCATCCATCCATCATAAAAGTGCATCTATCCATCATAAAAGTGCATCTATCCATCATAAAAGTGCATCCATCCATGATAAAAGTGCATCCATCCATCATAAAAGTGCATCCATCCATGATAAAAGTGCATCCATCCATCATAAAAGTGCATCTATCCATCATAAAAGTGCATCTATCCATGATAAAAGTGCATCTATCCATCATAAAAGTGCATCTATCCATCATAAAAGTGCATCTATCCATCATAAAAGTGCATCTATCCATCATAAAAGTGCATCTATCCATGATAAAAGTGCATCCATCCATGATAAAAGTGCATCTATCCATCATAAAAGTGCATCTATCCATCATAAAAGTGCATCTATCCATCATAAAAGTGCATCTATCATGATAAAAGTGCATCTATCCATGATAAAAGTGCATCTATCCATGATAAAAGTGCATCCATCCATCATAAAAGTGCATCTATCCATGATAAAGTGCTCCACAGGGTCTCTGTTGTTGTTTTGTTTGCTCCATCCTCTGCGCTTCCGCGTTCGTCATTACGTTGTGTGTCAAGTTTAAGAGTTACTCTTTTGGGGGTAAACCGATGCGTGGGCCGTCTGTCGGAAGCTAGTTATTTTAGTCAATAAAGTTTTATATCTGGATATTTTTCTTACACAAGCACATCGCTTCACTTCAGAAGGTCTTTATTAACCCGCCAGAGCACTTTTATCATGAATAGATGCACTTTGATGGACTTCCAAAAAAAAAAAAAAAAAAAAAAAAACATTCACTCCCATTATAAAGCTTGGAAGAGCCAGGACATTTTTTAATATAACTCTGATTGTATTCGTCTGAAAGAAGAATGTCATACACACCTATGATGGCGTGAGTAAATCATGGGCTAATATCCCTTTCAATGCAGAGGATCTGAGCGATCTGTATATTGCAAACTTGACCCCCTTCTGCTCCCGCTCAGTGCGTTTCTATGAGGGAGTGGTGGAGCTGTGTCTCACGGCCGCGGATAAAAAAGACCCTCAGAAACTGGGGCCGCACTTCTACAGGAACGGAGAACCAGAGGAGGACTCCACCGGCCAGCAGGCCTTCCAGGAGAGGTCGGCACACACACACACACACTCACACTCATCATTAGGGCTGTCAAAATGGCTGAAAAGCTAAATTCAAATTTCTTTCTTAAATATTGCCAAAATACAAATTATATTAGAATTTTAAAGGCAATATCATGTTAAAGGAAAAAAGTACTGTATTGTCTCCTTTGCCCACAAGAGGGCGCAGGCGAGCGCAATAAGCAAAAATAAACCAAATCAAGCATCGCAACTTTTATTTATTTATTTTATTCGACGAATATTCGAAATTAGAATTTTTATTTGACATCATACAGGATCCTAAGGTGCTCAGGTGGAGGTTGCAGGTTTGAATCCGGTCATAAATAAATCATAAAAACCATTTATGACATTTTTGTCCAGACTGTCCTGTTATAAATGCATCACGGACACCATGCAGGAGTTGGTGAACCAGAGTAAAGCGGCTCCTCAGTCTCCCAGCGTGCCTAAACAGCCCGGGCCGCCCGTCATGACCTCTGACCCCAACATGCTGAGCAACGAGGACGCTGCCGCCCATGTGAGTGACATGCCCCCTGCTAGACCTTCAGTTTAAAACTGTTTGATGCAGTCTTATTTTCATTTTCCAATGGAAGTACTTGTTAATATTTTTTAATTATTTGTTTATTTTTTCAGTTTTAATTTTGGTTGAAGTTTTAGTAATTTTGCCATGTGCAAATGTTTTTATTTATTTTTTTGTTTGTTTTTTAGCCTTAATTTATTTCATTTTTAGAAACTTGAATATTTTTTATTGCAGTTTTTATTTTATATTTCTAATTTTTGTTTTAGTAATTTAGTACCAAAGTTATTATAGTTAAGTTCAACTGAAACGAAATACATTTTTATTTTTTATTTTTATTTTAGGTTTTCGGTTCATATTTTTGTTTTTCATTTAATTTAAAATTTTTGATTTTGCTTTCATTTACTTATTTTTAATTCAGTTTATTTATTTTAGTTTTTTTACTTAGTTTTATTTACTTTAGTTGCTTAAGTGATTTTATTTGTAATGTATATACATTTTTTTCTATTTAAATGTAAAAAAAAAAAAAAAAAAAAAGTAAATGTGTCCTAAAACTAACACAGATTCCTCACACAGTTTGAGCAGATGCTGGGTCTCGCTCAGAGATCTCAAGACGAGCTCTTCCACATCGCTCTCTATAACTGGCTCATCCAGGCCGATCTTACCGACAAACTTCTGGAGGTATGTGATGACAAATATGAGTTTTGCAACAGATTAAGGTCTCGTTGCTCTGAGTGTTAAGGTTTCTCCTCCGGTCCAGGTGAATTCCCCATACCTCGAGGATCATCTGATGCACATGATCAAACAGGACCAGAGTAAAGTGCGTAACATGGACCTCCTGTGGCGATACTACGAGAAGAACCGAAGCTTCGGCAAAGCGGCGCACGTGCTGGCGCGACTGGCAGACATGCACAGGTTAGCCCCGCCCACTGGAATCTTATTGGTTCAAAATCACTCTTCATTTACATTTATTAAACATTTGTGGGAAAGGAATCACACAGTTTTATTTGTTATTTTGTTTTACTTTGTTTATCAATGTATATATTTTTATTTTTGTTATTTATTGTTTTTAGTTGAATATTTAATTTTTTGATGAATATTTTTGAATCAAATAAACTAAAAGAAATAAAAGAAAACAATATTTAAAAAAAATATATATATATAAATTTTTTTAAAATGGTTTTCTTTTATTTATTTTAGTTTATTTGATTCATTCCATTTTTTAATTTAATTTTAGTTAATTATTTATTTACATTTATTTAGTGAAATGTTTAGCTTTTTATTGATTTAAATAAGTTATTAGTTATATAATTAGTTATATATTTATTTAAATTATTAAAATTAAATTATTTCAATTAAATTCAAGTATCTGTGTACCACTTTGGTTTCTTAACAATTCCATGAACAATTCTTTTGTTACATTTTACGTTAAAAATACTTAACGATAATTTTGCCTTTTCAAGCATAATTATTAAATTTTTTGGTATTCCGTTTTTTTACATTTATATGAACCCATAAAGGTTCAATTTGCCTCAATGTGGTGGTGTCAAATGAACTTGAGTGGTGAATGTTGGTTGTGTGTGTGTGTAGCACTGAGATCTCTCTGAAGCAGCGCTTGGAGTACATCTCGAGGGCCATTCTCTCGGCCAAGAGCTCGTCCTGCGCGTCTTCCCTGGGAGCCGACGGAGAGTTTCTGCATGAACTGGAGGAGAAGATGGAGGTAATGACACCGAAGCAGCTGCTGATGACCTGAACGAGCCATTTGTGTAATCTAATTGACCCTTCGCAGGGAGTTTGATTGACAGGCGATCTGACCAATCATAATCCACCAAATCCGCCATTTTTGTCCGACAAAGCAGTCAGGAGAGTAAGTAGATTAGCGTTGGAGGATTTGAACTTGAGAAACGATGTGAACTGACGTCTTTCCGCGGTTAAAACAACATTCCTCCTGATGTTCATTCATGTTTATTTGATGCTATAATGAACTAGAACGAAGAGATCATCGGTTCACGAGCAGCTTTAACTGAGCGATCTGTCAGACACATTAAAGAGCCACAAAACAGTATTTATTGTTTAAATTTCTTTAAAAAGTTAAAGTTTCATATCTTTGTTTCATATCAAAAGTAGCCTTGTCTGTCTGCGCGTTGTCAGTGCATCGGACATAGCAACAGTAACTAAAGGGGGCGGGTCTTCGCGAACGGTCGATAGCTGGGTTTCAGTCACGTGATTATGATGACGCGCGAGATTGGAGGGCAGGGAGTAAAGAGCGCAATGGACGAGATGGAGGAAAGTCCATACTGTACTACTTTACACGCTATTACAAGAGAAAGATATAAACAAAAAATCAAACATATGTTGGACGTGATCCTTACGTTATGAAGAGGAGCTATTTTTCAACTGAATTTAAATGCCATAACTGGTCATATAATGCCATTTTTGTACAAGCTAATATGATTCTTTAGGGTCTAAATTAAAAGTTTGTAATATACTTTAATTAAAAATTCTCATTAGTATTGTAAGAACACTTATTTTACCTGGTCAAAAACAGCTCTGTTTTCAGCACGCCGTTTCAGTGCATATGACTTTAAATGATAATGAGCTTTGCTCACCCCGCCTCTCTGTTCTGTGCGTACACGTTTATAACACAATAACCATAACGCGTCGTTCAGTATAAACGTGGGATTATGAATTATATTGAGAACGTCATACATAGAACACATGCCGTAATGTACCCTGAGTGTAAACCTTAGACGCATTCATCGTGAAGCGTGCAGCTAGCGATTTGCAAAGATTAATATATTAATATAAAGTTTAATAAAACGTTACATTCACTTCAGTTCTTCTGGAGATTCAGCAGGAACACGAATAGCTGGTACCGATCCTTTATTATTCATGAGCAGCTTCTTAGCAAATCCAGCTTTATACTGACCCTCGTTTATAAAGCAGTCTGCTGAGAAATGATTCGCGCGAACATGAGAGCATTGACGTTGCTCGTGGGGAATATTCCCTTCGAAAACAAACTCAGCCACTGCGTCTTCAGCGGTTCGGATTTAGGAACATTAAAATGACTGTGTTCGTTATTACACCCAAGAACAGAACACCACAATCGCTTAGACGCCATTCTGCTCATAGACAGTGCTGAGTTCACGAGCGAGGGCGGGTCTTTGTTGAAACGCTGCTGTCAATCAACAATCGTGGGAGGGGCGTGCGAGCGTGTGACGTCACAGGCTCGAACGGCTCGATTTGAGACAGGGGAAAACATATAAGGAGATTAAAACAAAAACACTGGATGGATTTTTATCATTATATGATGGTTGTGTACAGACACTGCCAACACACATTTCAGTACAATCAACTTGAAAAAGTGCATGTACCATTATATGACCCCTTTAAAGATTTTCCTGCCATCGAGGCGGTAGATATCAGCAACTACCTCGTCTTGCAGACATACTTTGACTTTACAAAGTTCGGAAACGGTACACGGTACGTTTGCAAGCTGTTTTCCCGGAGTTTTTCGGTCTATTTCTTGCATTTTCCCCTTATGAACAACAACTTTTGGTACACGATAAAAACTCATCGTGGTTTGATCGATTTAAGTAACCATAAACTACACAAAACATAGGCATTTTGAGTTTGTTATAGTGCTTTCTAAATACAGCAAATCACTTCCTGCTCTCCATTTGCATTTCGCGCCATGGAAACGCAGTGGCGTGACGTCATATGAAAACAAGCTATTGTGACGTTTATGTTTAAAATTAAAACATAATTTTTTTCATATATATTTTTTTTTTACAGCTCCAGGGTGTTTGAAGGGCTGTACAATATTAATATGACTAATTATTAGGGCTGTCGATTTAACGCGTTAGATTAATTAATCCCGGTAAAAAATAACACGTTAAAACGCATTTAAAGCACTTATAAACCATAGATCTACATAGAACATCTGACATTTCATAGTTGTTTTGGTCAAACAATAAAGCAGAGCAACAACTCACTGTGATGAAAGCCTATAGAATACAGTAAGAATGATCCTAAAATTCAAGATATAGAGCAAAAAATACCCCTGTATAAGTTTCTCATATTTACATCATATGATATAGTTAAGCAATATCAAACGAGTAATCAACGCAATGGTGATATTATGTGATATTATTTGAATGCAAATGTGATATTATTTTATAAAGCTGTTCAACAAGTAAGAGGTTAATCGTGTTATTTTAGACACAATATTGTCTGTTTTGCTCAATTTGGCCAAAGGAAATATAAAGCCAAAGCAGAACTGTTCGTCTCTGAGCAACACACAGCGGCGCTTCATTTCTGAATCTGCGTTTTCAACGAATCAGGTGAACCAATGATGGACCATTCATATAGAGAGCCATTTACTTCATGCCTGAACGAATCAGCTGAATTAATGACTCAAAGACTTAATCATTAAGACATTTACCGCCAGCTACTGGCAGTTTTAGTTTCTTATTTAGAGTATATTTACATTAGGGGTAAAAACAACAACAAAAAAATCTTATTTACGTATTATTAAAAAACCTGAATGTACTGAATGAAATAAAATATTTCTTTTTTGAAGCTACGACCTTAAATGATCTTTAGGGAGTACTTTCTTTAGATTAATTAGATTAATTAATCGCCACATCATGTAACTAATTATATTTATTTTTTTAATTCATTGCTTGACAGCCCTACTAATTATATATCAATATTGCTATATATTATTAAATAAAATATTAAAAAAATAAGAAATATTGTTAATGTAACTCTGTACTGTAAAATTCTAAATGGATATTTAAGAAATATAATAATAATAATACTTAAAGTAATATTAACATTGTAATTTGTATTGTTTTGTTTCTTAAATTTTCACATTTTGTATGTAAGACTGATACTACATATAGACATAATAGATTGCTTTAAGTTTTTTAGGAGCTCAGCACACAAGTCAGACACATATGTGATGACTTGTAAGTGTTCCTCTTGTTAAAAGTTGTATAAATTAGTTTTTGATACTTGTGCAAAATTGATTCCCAGGCCCCAGCGAGGATCGAACTCGCGACCCCTGGTTTACAAGACCAGTGCTCTAACCACTGAGCTATGGAGCCAGACCTGTTCTGCATCTGGCCTCGTTACTATTTAAAAAACACACAAACACAACTTTGCATAGCACTTCAAAGGGTGTGTCCAGCACTCCCTGTAGCTCTGTTTGTTTAAAGTTTAGGAGGAATGATGGATGACTCATTTGTCATAAACGCCATCCTTCTATATGCATAACTTTGTTTGTCCAATCCTAGCACATACTATTTACAATGATATATATATATATATTAGTGCTGTCAAACTTAATTATTAAAATATTTAATCGCAATTAATCGCATTAATGTCAAAGTTAACTCGCGATTAATCTCACATTTTTATCTATTCTAAATGTCTTTTGATTTCTTTTTGTCCCATTCTTTTTTTCTCATTTTAATGCTCTTATCAACATGGAAAAGTGGATCGGCTTGCTTTTTGCAAATGTTTTTTATTGAAAACAACATTGGCATATACTGTTCAATTTCACACTAACATTCTCACTTGGAGCAAATAATCTCTCACACAATGTAACACTGTCCATCAATAAAAGGGTGAAAGAAATACTGACGAGGTCCTGATATTGACGAGGGGGCGGAGGATTCGCATCAGCTGTGTGTGTGTGTGTGTGTGTGTGTGTGTGTGTGCTTGGCCATCAAGTGGTGTTTCAGACTGGACGTGCTGCGATGATGATAGCTCAGTTCACAACGACAAAACACACAGATCACTTTGGTCTTGTCAATGGAACCATTTGGCAACTTTTTAAAATTAAACTTTCCATTCAGAATCTTATTGGCATCCATTTCGGCATCTCGCGCTCATCATCCACTCAAAACGTAACGTTAACCAACTATTTGGCCGGTTCGCAGACCCAAACAAGTGTGTGCGGCGTGCCTGTTGTTTTGTTTCCGGTCTAGCTAGATCCGCTAACGCTTTGGTCGACGAAGCAACAAAACGTCGCATGACGCCGCGTCCTGTTGCAAAAGCATGTGAAAAAAACTACAAAGTTTGCTAGGCTAAAAAGACCGTTAATCTCGAGATTAAAAAAGTGACGCCGTTAAAATGGGTTTGTGTTAACGCCGTTAATAACGCGTTTAACTGACAGCCCTAATATATATATATATATATATACACAGTCATGTGAAAAAGAAAGGACACCCTATTGAATTCTATGGTTTTATTTATCAGGACATAATAAAAAAATCATCTGGTCGTTAGCAGGTCTTAAAATTAGGTAAATTCAACCTCGGATGAACAACAACACATGACATATTATACTGTGTCATTATTTATTTAACAAAAATAAAGCCAAAACGGAAAAGCCATGGGTGACAAACTATTAGTACACAGCTACTGCTTCCATAGGAATTAAAGTCCCCCTGTAGTCAATCATTTTATCTCTTAAAACTCATCTTTAATCACCAAAAGGGCATTGAAAGTTTTTTCCTTGGAAAAAAAATCGTCATGCCTTGAATGTAACTCGACACCCTTGCCTCATTTAGTATTCGCGGTTCTATGAATATGCAAATGAGCCCCGCCTCCTCTCACTCACTCAGCTCAGAGATCCACTGGTTGACGATCACACGTTGATCTGATTGGTTACAAGGTCGTTTGTGACGTCAGAAACACCAGCGATTTCAAACCGTGTTTTTGAGACTGTCTTTGGTTCACTGCAGTTTTAAGCAGAAAATACTCAGCAATGCTGTCGACTTATGAACTTACACATGGTGTGTCTTAAAGCGTATTAAAAACTCCACATAGACACATAAACAACATTAAAAGCTGGATTTACACCACAGGGGGACTTGAAGATTATTTTTTAAGGGAAAAACATGTCATTTTGATGATCAAAGATTAGTTTTAAGGGATAAAATTATTGACTACAGGGGGACTTTAAAACGTGCTATCAATGTGTCAAATCATGTTAACAACATACTATATATTTTTACTTTCTCTGAGTAAAACCTTCAAACTTCAAGCTGTTTTTTTAAGCTGTCAGACCAACATCAAAGTGTGTCATCAAACTTTATTCATCTGGTTTATTCCTTAAAATCTGTTCTTGGTCTTTAAAAGGCCTTAAAGCGGTCTTTAATCAAAGGAGTCAAGTAACAAAGCACAAATACTTCATTACCTTAAGTAGAAATTTTGGGTATCTATACTTTACTGGAGTAATTATTTTTCAGCCGACTTTTTACTTCTACTTCTTACATTTTCACTCAATTATCTGTACTTTCTACTCCTTTCATTTTAGAAATAGCCTTATTACTCTTATTTAATTCCGGCTTGTCATCGTTCAAAAAATATATATAATAATTATACAGATAAATCGTGCCATCCAGATAGAGTCAATTTGATTGTGGTTGTCTTTAAGTAGTTTTAAAAACAGTACTTTTACACTTTTAATTGAGTAAAAAACTTCAACTTTTACAGAAGTCATTTAAAACCCTAGTATCTATACCTCTACCTGAGTAATGAATGAATAGTTTGGACACCTCTGTCGTTGATGCCCCGTGATGAATCCTGCAGAGAGCCGTAATGCTGCTTTGATCCTCAGGTGGTGCGGATTCAGGTGCAGATCCAGGAGTCCCTGCGCAGACAGTATTCCCAGCATCCCTCAGTGCAGGGAGCCATGACACAGCTCGACTCTGAGCTCATGGACATTACCAAGGTAAGCGAAGAAGACGGTTCAGTTCAGCCAATGTGAGCTTCCTAATCTGTTGTGTTGTATGAACATTTCCTAAAGGTGATCGCAGTTGATCCGTACGGATCGGGTCCCACGGCTCGGCACGCGTGTGATTCGTGGATTAACTGCTAAATTTAACCATCATGGAGTGAAAATGTATCATATGGATGGGTTTTGTCTTGACAATTTACACATTCAAACAATTTTAAATGCAGAAGAAGGGGCGAAAAGCAGGGGCTCGCACACACACGCAGAGAGAGAGAGAGAGAGAGGTGTGTTTCAGACAGCGCTCGAACACAGAATTGACTCCTCTTTCGCGCTTCCTTGTCCTTGAACAGACACATACACACAAAATTATGTCTAAATGCCCGTCTCGGCAAGTGTTCTCTCGGTTATGTCAATATGTCATAACTTAAATGAACCGTTGAGAAAGAAACCGGATGCTTGTCAGTTTATTCGGTCTTAAAGTGACAGTAGCCTAATATTCCTGCTGTTGTCTGTGTTAGAGATGCGCGGATGGGCTTTTATTTCATCCGCAACCGCATCACAAAACTCATCATCCGCCCGCCATCCATCCGCACCAACGTTTTTGACCAATTTTCAAAACCGCACCCGCCCGCCATCCGCTGATTGGGCGATACAAGGCGCTGCTGATGACAGCCGCGAGACTAGAAAGCTCTCAGAATATCAGCAGTGAACTCCGTCTCCGATCGGCGCGCAGGGACAAAAATAAATAAATAGCCTATAAATAAACGGACTTCAGCAAACCTGACCTTATCTTATTTTCATTGTAGCCTAATAGAAAACGCATTTTGGCACATAATTTCAACATGCTGCTATTGTATGGGGCGCCGTTTGTAAAGCAACTCACGCTGAAAATAACAGCAACATTTTGTCACATTTAGCTTCAAATGTTTAAAAAACTGGTAATCACATCACACACTTGTGATGCACCATATTAGAAGTAGGCCTACCCGTCTTGTGGCTGTCATTAACATAATCTGCTTCGCAGGTTTTGCAAATTACATAGTGGTAAATCAGGATGACACCAGTGCAGACTTTGTAAAACTTATTCCAGGCAACACTTTTCTGATCTTCTATTTCCTTTGTTTTTAATTCTCCTTTTTTGAGTTTGTCACGCACCTCCTTCGCCGGCGTTGCCATCTCTGATAACAACAAGTAGTCTCTGCATAGACTCGACTAGCTGCCTGATGAAGATTTGACTATTTCAAGTGTGCTCGATTTTTTTTGGATGTAGGTATAGTCAGATAACAATATTTAACAATGTATACATATATTTTTCATTTGATTGGTTCAACCGCCCGCCACCCGCCCGAATTTAATTAAAATATTTTTTTTCGTCACGTCATCAGCCCGATCCGCGGTTTATCCGCGGCTGTAACCGCCAACCACGCATCTCTAGTCTGTGTCATTAATGTTAATAAAACAACAAAATACTAGCCTGGGAAAACCCAGACAACTTCCAGCAAATTTAGATTTGCTCTGAAAGTTAGTCTGGCAAAGAGCTCATTCAAGCCCATTTCCAATCCGTCGAAATCGCGGCACCAATCAGAAGCGTTGGGGCGGGCTTTACACGATGACGACAGCGCTGGGATTTTGAAGCAGATTTTGTAGCCTACATTACAAAGATGGATGCCGCCGTCGAACATCACTCGTTCCAATCAGCTATCGCGTCTGTTTTAAGCCATTTGAACGTTTCCTTTTTGTTAAAAACCGAGCAAAGAACAACACTCGGAGATGTGTCTCCGCCGCTCTGCATACGTCATCTCCTTCATCGCTCTGATTGGGTTTAGGTCTATCCGCGACGTCCGTTGGTGACGCCCCTCTGGAAATGATTTGTCTATGACGCTTTGCCAGACCATAACTCAGTTACAACTGAGTGTTAACCAGGCTAACAAAATACAGCTTTAACAAAGCTGTATTAATTTATACAGTGAACAAATAGTGTTATTTTACATTTAGGCTTAATTATTAATTTCTGTACTTAAACACAACTGTTAGACTTTCTTATTTAGTATTCATCTCTGCTTGTAATTTGTGTGTTTGTTCTTATTTTATTACTGACTGTTCACGTGTTTTTAATAATGTTTGAACAGAATAATGTTATCAGTTAGGCTAGTAGTTTTTGATGTGGTATCGAAGAACTTCAGGCGAGCTTTGAGTAATAAATGAATAGCAAACCGATCTTTCCTCTGTTGTTTTCCTCTCTGAAGCTGTATGGCGAGTTTGCGGATCATTTCCGGTTGTCGGAGTGTAAGCTGGCTATAATTCACTGTGCGGGACATTCGGATCCGATCCTGGTGCACTCGCTGTGGCAGGAGATCATTGAGAAGGGTAAAACCAGAGACTGTCTTATATTATGTATTTTATATATATATATATCTTACCCTTTTTTTGGCTAAAGGTTGCATGCGGGTCATCTAGTGGCTTTGGTAAGGCCTCTCCAGTTCGGTTGTGTGTGTGTGTGTGACGGCTTGTTTTGTGTTTCAGAGCTGAGTGACAGTGTGGCCATGAGCCCAGCGGACCGGATGAGAGCGCTGAGCCTGAAGCTCGTGTCACTGGGAAAGTTGTACGCTGGAACGCCGCGATACTTTCCGTTAGGTACCGTTTGCCTTCCTCGATCAGTTCTGAGGCCAACTCTACGGCTGGGTATCGAGTTCAATACTTTTTAGGCACTGACTGATTCTCATTTAATTTGAGAGAAACTATATAACATCACAGAAGAAGCTCTACACGGCAACCCGTCAAAATAAAACTTAAAAAAAAAAAAAAAACTGTGATAGAAATATATTACTCTTGTACATTATAATGTACTAGTGCAGTGCCCGTGTAAAATCAGTTTTTGTGTGTTTGTAGTAATTGTTGGTTTGGGGTGTTTGAGCGCTCATTGTTACAATTACACAGCAAAAGTTCAGTGACATTTTTATTTGTGCATGACTTAATGTTTATCTGACAGAGTGTTTATGTCAGAATTTTTTTTTTTAAACCACAAGTGTGTGCTTCTTTTACCGATATATTAAACTAAATCTTTTGCATTTCTAATCCAAACAACGTCAAACTTGGCACTGCACTTACTCGCGCTCGTAGCAAGACACCTGTCAAGTGCTCAACGGTCGGATTAACGCTGTTAACTGTCGTAGCAATCTTTGTCCAAATGAAACATTTCTTCTTGTTTCTACATTCTCCGCTAAATCTCCCCAGTAAAATGTCCTTGTAACTGTTACACTCCTCCAACACACACATATCTCCCGCTGGGGTAAACTGCGCCGAGCGGGTGAATGCGCTTACTCGATCCGCCATGTTTTTTGTTTTGAAAAGTGTCTTATTTTACCCAGAATGCACTGCAGTGTTCTACTTAAGATAGTCAGAGTCTTCAGTGCTTTGTGCACCGGTCTGATTTAGACGTCTATCTGAAGTCTGACTCTCTACTATATCTAAGCCGTAGTCAAAGTCTCTCTTTGTGACACCGGCCCCTGGTATCGGTGTGGGAAAGTGTTGAAGGATACCCAGCCCTAATCAACTGTAATCTTCCTTACGTTTATAATCTAATCTCGTGCGGTTCGATGTGCTCTTCAGATTTCCTGGTGAAGTTCCTGGAGCAGGAGGTGTGCCGGTTGAACTGGGACGTGGGCTTCGTCACCTTCACCATGCAGGAGATCGGCGTTCAGCTTCCGCGGCTGCTGGAGGTCTACGACCAGCTCTTCAAGACACGGGTACAGAACTACTGCGCCCGTCAGATCTGGGGCTTATGACACGGGCATCTCAAGCTCATTTTGTTTGTGCATCCTCTTAAGAACTTTTTTTAGAGTACTTGTTTATTTAATTAATATTCTTAAATATATATATATATATATACACTCACCTAAAGGATTATTAGGAACACCTGTTCAATTTCTCATTAATGCAATATCTAATCAACCAATCACATGGCAGTTGCTTCAATGCATTTAGGGGTGTGGTCCTGGTCGAGACAATCTCCTGAACTCCACATTGAATGTCAGAATGGGAAAGAAAGGTGATTTAAGCAATTTTGAGCGTGGCATGCTTGTTGGTGCCAGACGGGCCGGTCTGAGTATTTCACAATCTGCTCAGTTACTGGGATTTTCACGCACAACCATTTTTAGGGTTTACAAAGAATGGTGTGAAAAGGGAAAAACATCCAGTATGCGGCAGTCCTGTGGGCGAAAATGCCTTGTTGATGCTAGAGGTCAGAGGAGAATGGGCCGACTGATTCAAGCTGATAGAAGAGCAACTTTGACTGAAATAACTACTCGTTACAACCGAGGTATGCAGCAAAGCATTTGTGAAGCCACAACACGCACAACCTTGAGGCGGATGGGCTACAACAGCAGAAGACTCCACCGGGTACCACTCATCTCCACTACAAATAGGAAAAAGAGGCTACAATTTGCAAGAGCTCACCAAAATTGCACAGTTGAAGACTGGAAAAATGTTGCCTGGTCTGATGAGTCTCGATTTCTGTTGAGACATTCAGATGGTAGAGTCAGAATTTGGCGTAAACAGAATGAGAACATGGATCCATCATGCCTTGTTACCACTGTGCAGGCTGGTGGTGGTGGTGTAATGGTGTGGGGGATGTTTTCTTGGCACACTTTAGGCCCCTTAGTGCCAATTGGGCATCGTTTAAATGCCACAGCCTACCTGAGCATTGTTTCTGACCATGTCCATCCCTTTATGGCCACCATGTACCCATCCTCTGATGGCTACTTCCAGCAGGATAATGCACCATGTCACAAAGCTTGAATCATTTCAAATTGGTTTCTTGAACATGACAATGAGTTCACTGTACTAAAATGGCCCCCACAGTCAGCAGATCTCAACCCAATAGAGCATCTTTGGGATGTGGTGGAACGGGAGCTTCGTGCCCTGGATGTGCATCCCACAAATCTCCATCAACTGCAAGATGCTATCCTATCAATATGGGCCAACATTTCTAAAGAATGCTTTCAGCACCTTGTTGAATCAATGCCACGTAGAATTAAGGCATTTCTGAAGGCGAAAGGGGGTCAAACACAATATTAGTATGGTGTTCCTAATAATCCTTTAGGTGAGTGTATATTAGAGATGCACCGATTACATTTTTCTAGGCCGATTCCGATTCTCATTGCGTTTGACCTGCCGATACCGATTTTAGCCGATTCCGATTTTATTTTTTCTAACCACTTTTTTATTTTCAATAACACAAATATTTATTTTCTATATATTTTTTTATTTATAAAACACCATATACTTTTACCCAAACTGAATAATAAAAACAAGTTTAAATAGGTACATTTTCTATAAAAATTATTTTCTATAAAGAGTCTTCATTTTAATTTCGGACATAGCCCACTCCAGTTCTTGTTAAAACACACTAGACATGCAAATTCTGTGCATTGTGGGCACTTTTTGTGTGAAATCATATTTATTTTGTCCTTCAAAAGTGTGCTTTCACTTTAATTGAGCGTGAGCAGCGCAGCAGAAATAGACCCGGCGCCGAATCCGCTTCACCGCTGCTCATGCGACGCTCCTGCTCGACGCTCGCGCGCGGCTCCGGCTCCCGGTGTGAATGCACTCGTTGATTAACATGCACTCGGGGGGAAAAAAACGGCGCTGCTCACGCTTGCGGTGTGAAACGGCCGTGATTCACGAGGTTTCCTACATGTGCGTTCCGTGCGCACGTGTGATGCTGATGTTGCGCGATGTTAATCATGCGCCGCCCGAGTGCATTTGACCGGCATAAAATTGGCATGTGTCAGACTGACCGGCCGGTCGCCAATCACGTGAAAATCAGCCAGTTACGGTCATGTCTTATTTATTTTACTCCACAATCCTTTTAAAAAAATGCTTAATCTATATTTATTTACTTTTTTTTTTCTTTTTTTTTATTAATCCATAATCCTATTAAGGATTGCTTAACGGTAGTTATCTATTTATTTACTTAAAAAAATATAAACTTTTTATTATTTAGTAATTAACCATAATACATTTAAGGATTGGTAGTTATATATTTATTTAAATATGCAGGTGAAAATATGCGTCCATCTTTGTAATCTAGGCTACAAAATCTGCTTCAAAATCCCAGCGCTGTCGTCATCGTGTAAAGCCCGCCCCAACGTTTCTGATTGGTGCCGCGATTTCGACGGATTGGAAATGGGCTTGAATGAGCTCTTTGCCAGACTAACTTTCAGAGCAAATCTAAACACACAGCTAGCGCACAGCTTATGAAAACCCCAAATTCAAAATTAGAATATTGTAAAAAGGTTTTCATAAGCTGTGAGCCATAATCATCAAAATTATAACAAATAAAGGCTTGAAATATCTCACTTTGCATGTAATGAGTCTATATAATATATTAGTTTCACCTTTTAAGTTGAATTACTGAAATTAAACTTTTGCACAATATTCAAATTTTTAATAAGTTTTTAGTTAAGTTTTTTTTTTTTCGCTCAGCCGAGCGTAAATTTTATGTGTGTTGCTGTGTGGAGCAGCCTGTGTCAGTCACCTCTTCCTGAACGTCACTCACTCACTCGCGCACTGAGGTCTCGTGAGGAAACGCAGCTTTTTGATATAAAGTCATTCTTGTAACCGAATACAAATATTTTTTAAAGTATTTGTTCGAAATAAGTATTCGTAAAAAACGCGTTATTTGTGCCTTTCCGAATACCGTATTTGGGTTCGGCTCCACCCCTAATATATAGGCACACAGCTTTTTTTTTTTTTTTTTAAGCAATAAATGATTTGTGTTTGTCTGCAGGACCCGTGTTGGCAGCGCCTGAAGAAACCTCTTCATCTGGTGCAGTGCATCCATGTGCTCCTGTCGGGATATGTGGATGACCCCAGCCGTGTGCCCACCTATGACAGGTAAACATCATCACCTCCAGATCTTCTCTGCATTACACATCGCACTGTCACTCCCTCCCTCTCTCTCCCTCTCTCAGACGGAGGTTCACCAACGCTTGTCTGGATAATATCTGTGGTTATCTGGTGGAGCTGCAGTCCTTGAGTCCGAACGCTGCCCTGCAGGACATTATACGCAACTTTAAATCCCTTCAGGCCAAACTGGAGAAGCTCCATTGAGGACGGTGCGTACCACCTGACGGGCTTTCTGTTCTCGCTGTCCGCTTGTGACGTCCTGAGACTACAGGAGCCTGACTGAACACCAGGGCTTCACTCTTTATATTTACTGATGCCTTGTGCCATAATGTTCACTCATCCAGCCATGGAAATGCCCAACAGACGGCCACAATAAACACTTCAGATGTGTATTCTTTGTTTTGCAGAAGTTTTTGTGGTGAGAATTCCAGATATGAGGGTAAATCTTGCCAAAGTCATTTCTTATCGTTAATCATTGGTATCTGTACAGTATTTGTTCATTATGAGGCACTTATTCTACTGCTGAAACACTTTCTGAGAGTGCGGTAACACTTTTTTAACACTGAGGATAAAGCTGCCCGTTACAATATTCACCATATCTATGGCAAATTTCCCATCAATCCGGGTTTCTTTTCAGTTTCTTCTCTGAATGGAGACATCATGCTCTCGGGCGTTCTGTACTAGCAGGCGAGCGACTGTTTTATGAAAATTACTCATTTTTATGAAAGTGAATCGTTTTCAACCACCATTTAGTTTTGTGTAATATGTATTGCAAATGATTTGAAAATAATAAAAGTTTTGTTTTAAATCACAATTGTGTAAAATTTATAATTTCCTGAGATATTGTTTTTCTGAAAGCATTTTAAATTTTTTACTATATTCCTTTGTAATTTACATAACCTATATATATATAGAGAGAGAGAGAGAGGTAGTTATAAATAAAAAAATTCTTACAAATGATTTAAAATTGTATATATATACACACAATTGAAAATGGCAAATAAACGATGTATATACATATATAATATATTAACTGTTATTTGCAAATTTTATATACTTGTAAATATATTTACTATAATTCAATGTCTTGTATTATCCTTTACTTTGTCTTGAACAGATTTTTATGCTAATGTCACAGCAAAAATAACATGACGAGAATTGCATTCATATGCAGATTTATAATTTAAGTGGCATAGCGAACATAATTACAGTGATTGCTGGCAGCAATTATTAAAGCACAGGAGAGACAATCATTTCAGTTTTATGCTTTGGTGGTGGAAAAATGATACAGCGGTTTTATATCCCTTCTTTTGCTACAATTCACACACATTTCATACAAAACAAATTTGAAATAACATGCATTTACATGCACGACTAATTATTCAAACTTTATTTACATGTTTTTGCCATTAGGCTACAGACAAAGACTTTAATTTCAATTCAATGGTCAATTTAAAAGGCTTTTCATAATGTGTTTATTCATACTAGTGGAAAGAAAACATCCAAAATACACTATTTTATTGCACTTTTATTTATTTGCGACACACACACCAAACCAAAATGTATTCAGACTCCTTCAACATTTCTCACATTATCACAGTTTATTGGCTATCGTTTAGAAAATGGTATTAAATATGAGCAGAACTCAGTTGATATTTGACTGGTTTTGTCCGTCCTTCTGTTAGACTCTCACACATGAATTATGTTGAATATCTGTCAGCTGTTAAATTTAACTACACAATTAGATAATACCAGTTTAGCTCAACCAGTGACCAAGCAATGCTTCATGTTGTTCAGTCTGTGTGTAAAAAGAGCATTAGCAATTACAGAAAACACACTTCAGCAAAACATCATCAGCTCAAAGTGGAGGAATCATATTTAGTCCCGAATTTTCATGCATTTTATTGTTAGTCACTGTAAGAAGAATATTTGACTATAATATGTCACAGTTTAATTTATTTTGCTCTCCTCACTTACATAAATGAACTATAGTGTCCTGCACGCAATAGTAAAAAAATATCAAAAATTAGGCCTATATCTGCATGGTGTCTGAATAATTTTTGCTTTGTATATTCCTTTTATTCCTAAAACAGTTTGCATTTTTAAACAAAGCGTTGCAGACACTTTTCCATTATTATGTTAACATCATAACCTTGTTTTGTTGTTATGGTGTGTTCACACCGAACGCGAATAGAGCGTCAAATACGCGTCTATCGCGTCTAGTTAGACGCTTGAACATTCGCTTGAGTTCAAATTTTTCAACTTGCGCGGAAGACATTCGCGGCAAACGCGTCGCCCAATTCGTGTCATTCTCAACGCCCGGCGCGTCTTTGCATTGACTTTGTAATCTACTCGCGCAAATAATTAAATTCGCGTTCGGTGTGAACACACCATTTGTGCTTACCAGCAGCAGGAGCAGTCGAGTTTCTTCACCCCGTGCAGATACACGTACGGCACGAAACAAGTGTAAGATGCTCCTATAAAATTGGTCAACTTCACCGCCAGGATTGAGTTTCTGAAGCTGCTGTAGATGCGAAGCACGAGGTGCGAGAACCAGCAGATGATGAAGATCGACGCCACCGCCACCACGCTCTTCGCCGCGCGCGTCTGGCTGTGACTCACCGCTTTAGACTTAGTGGCCGTTGCTTGTGTTCCCGAGTTATGATTTGAGTGATCCATAACTCGTTTCTGGCTCTGCATCAACACTAAGACGATCTGCACACTGGCGTACGTGATCCCAACAAGAGGAGCGACGTTAGCCAGAAGAAGATACAGCGCGTCATACGTGCGTTTTTCCGCGAGCGTTGGGAAGCGTTCCTCGCAAACTTCTAAACTCTCATTCCCGTTATGTTCTGCGATAAAAAAGTGGGGAACGCTGAACATCAACGCCACGCTCCAGCTCCCAGCGAGGAAAACGGTGACGAGTCTCAGATTGTCCATCTGAACCGGAGCTCCTCCTCGTCTGACGGATCCCACCAGTTTCTGATGCCAGTACATGCTAATGAACATGGTGGAGAAGATGCTGCTGGTCTCAGAGAGATCGGATGAGAACTGAAGCACGCCACAGTAGTTTCTCCCCATGAACCAGTTGTTCACAAACTGTGCCAAGGTGTCGGGCAGGTCCACCAGGCAGTTTGTGATGAGATTGGACACGGCCAGGTTAATGAAGAGAAGATCATTGGGACGCATTTGGGATTTGGATTTGGGAAGAGAACGCAAACCCAGCCAGAAGTTTCCTGTGATTCCAGTCACGCAGAAAAACGCTCGTATAGACGAATCGACCCAGTCTTGGACCAACATCTCAGAGTTGTTTTTTTCCTCCTGAAGTCTCTTTCTGTGCATTTACAGATCTAACTTTATAATGTGTGTGTGAAGATCTGGTCTGTGGTCACGTCACTGAAACTCCTCCCATAATGCTGAGCGCTAATTACATGTGAGAGGAAGAGAAATGTGTGAGTGCTGGGATTAACAAGTGTCCAAATTTGACCGGGTGAAAAACTATTTTAACGAGATATAAACTATCATGTGAACTGGGAGATGCTCAGCTTTTTTGCTATACGCTCAAAAGTTTAAACACCTCTTGCAGAATCTGAGAAAATGTTAAAGTCGCCCTGTGCTGAAAGTCAAGCTTTTAATGTTGTTTATGTGTCTATGTGGTGTTTTTAATGTGCTTTAAGACAAATCATGTGTAAGTTCATAAGTCGACAGCATTGCTGAGTATTTTCTGTTTAAAACTGCAGTGAACCAAAGACAGTCTCAAAAACACGGTTTGAAATCGCTGGTGTTTCTGACGTCACAAACGACCTTGTAACCAATCAGATCAACGTGTGATCGTCAACCAGTGGATCTCTGAGCTGAGTGAGTGAGTGGAGGCGGGGCTCATTTGCATATTCATAGAACCGCGTATACTAAATGAGGCAAGGGTGTCGAGTTACATTCAAGATATTTTAAGGCATGAAGAATATTTTTCAAGGAAAAAACTTTTAAATATGTAATTTTGGTGACATCTGTCCTGAATATGATATTTTACATAAAACATGTTTACATGACAAAAAAAATAGCTGAATTTATAACAATGACCCCGTTCAAAAGTTTATGAACCCTTGATTCGTAATACTGTGTGTCGTTCCCTGGATGATCCACGACTGTTGTTGTGTTTTGTGATGGTTGTTCTTGAGTCCCTTGTTTTGAACTGACAAACGTTCTTCTGAAAAATCGTCCAGGTCCTGAAATTTCTTCAGTTTTTCAGCATCTTTTGCATATTTGAACCCTTTCCCGCAGTGACTATGATTTTCAGTTCCATCTTTTCACACTGACGACAATTGAGCAACTCAAACACAACTATTAAGAAATGTTCAAACATTCACTGACACTCCAGAAGCAAACACAATGCATTAAGAGCATTTGAAGATCAAGGTAAATTATACTTAATTTGTCTTCCAGGAAACATGTAAGTATATCCTGTTGCTTCTGCAGGGCCGTACTAAATAATAATAATAATAAAAAAAAGCTATATAGACAAAATAAGACATTTTTCCTGTTCAAAAGTTCATAAGATTTACTACTTTTACTTAATTACTCTTCAAAAGCGATGCCATAGAAATATACAGAGCTAGCTACTGCAAAAACACTTCTAAAGATGGCTGCGCGCTTGTTTCTCTGGCGGATAAGGTCTATTGAGGCCCAGACAGCAACATAGTGCCGGCCCAGATCCGGCCCACATCTGGAATGTGTGGAGTCCACGTGTCCCGGATCTGGGCCGGCACTATATTGCTGCCCGGGGTGGTGCAGGGATGACATCAGGAGCCGGAAGACTAATTCGCCGCTGGTTCCTTCGAGATTTTCCTATGGGGTTTTTCAATTCATGAGTAAAATAAGGTCTGTGGTTACGGAGCGCCTACAGGGACATGGTGGTGGAAAAAAGAGATTCAATTCACATTTATTTGTATAGTATGGAAGCTTGTTTCCGCCACAGAATGAAAAATAAAAAAGGTAATTGCGACTTTTTATCTCACAATTCTGACTTTTTTTTCTCACAATTGCGAGTTTACATCTATTTCTCAGAATTGCGAGATATAAAGTCAGAATTTATTGATATAAAGTCGCAATTGCAGGTTATAAATTCAGAATTGCGTGATATAAAGTCGCAATTGCGTGTTGTAAAGTCAGAATTGCGTGTTGTAAAGTCAGAATTGCGTGAAATAAAGTCGCAATTGCGTTATAAAGTCAGAATTGCGTTATATAAAGTCGAAATTGCGTATTGTAAAGTCAGAATTGTGAGATATAAACTATGTCTTTTTTTCTCGCAATTGCGACTTTATTTCTCAGAATTGGGGCGTTATATCTCGCAATTGCGACTTTATTTCTTACAATTCTGACTTCATATCTCGCAATTGTGAGATAAAAAGTCCCAATTATTTTATTTATTTTTTTATTCAGTGGCGGAAACAAGCTTCCATAGTATAGCGATTTTCACTATATATATATATATATATATATATATATCAAGCAGCTTTACAGAAAATGCATGTCTCTAAATTATGAGATGGGACGAAAAAGAATAATTAAATGCTTCTCTCGCAAAACCTTTGCGTTCCACCGAGAAACTTTGCGTTCGCTCGCAAAGAGTTTAAAAAGTTTTTTTTGCGAGCTAACGCAAAGTTTCTCAATGGAACGCAATGTTTTGCCAGAGAACGCAAAAGCATTGAATTTATTTATTTCTCCCATCTCATTTTTTCCCCTTCACCATGTCCCTTTAGGGGCTCCGTACGGTAAACATAGGGCCAA
This sequence comes from Rhinichthys osculus, assembly GCA_029959095.1. Lineage (NCBI taxonomy): Eukaryota > Metazoa > Chordata > Actinopteri > Cypriniformes > Leuciscidae > Rhinichthys > Rhinichthys osculus. Next base: position 29,793,248 of record JARWKJ010000024.1, read on the forward strand.
CTTCAGAAAGAAATATGCGGGACAATCGTTGTTCTTTACAGGAAAATAAGGGACACTCAAAATATTGTAGGCCTACTGTATCACACAGTAGCCATATGTCATTTCATTTCAAACCATAGTTCAAAATAATAGCATTGATCTGAAATAGAAACTTTTGTAACATTATAGTACACTACAATTTAAAGAAATTAAAGAAAGTAATAGCCTACTTTTATTCAGCAAGGACACGTTAAAGTAGGATCAAAACAAGTGACAGTAAAGACATTTATGATGTTACAAAAGTTTTTTTTTATTTCGGATAAATCTCGTTTACCGTATATATAACGTGACGATAGCCTTCGAGAAGTCTTCGACGGTTGAATTACACGCACACATATTGAAAACGCTGATTTTTAAGCAGTTTTTTTTTTTTTTGAAAACGTATGTTTCTAATAAGTTAAACATTTGGCGAGTGCGTGTGTTTACGTTGTAGAACAAAACGTCCATGTATCGTCAAGCTGTTACACAGACCTTATTTGACTTATAAATTGAAATAGCCCATTATATAAACCCATAGGAAACGGTGAATTAGTCTTCCGAGTTTTGACGTCATACGAAATAAATGGATTTCTCCCGCCGAAAAACCTGAATGCTGGTTGGTTGTCCAGTGTACTTCATCATCTTGGCTGACGCAAGGAGTTCTGTGCTTATTTGACTGTAAAAAAATACCCACGGCAATAATTGCGCTTATAGGCAGGTTTTTAATTCGTCAAGTGGCATAAACATAATTGCAGTGACGTCTGGTCGCAATTATCAAAACACAAGAGTACAATCATTTTCACTTTCTTTCCTTTGGTGCAAAGCTACACCCAAGATATTTCACAGTCTTTCATTCTAACAAATCTTTCATATCTGTATATGTTTAAAGCATTTCTACAGGCCTAACAATACCTCTAACTTATTTTTTACTATTTAATTTTTTTAAGGCAAAAAGCACTGGCTATTTTGCTTCCATAACTTGTCCTCCTTCAGAATAATGGGAAAATTACATCCAAAATACAAATGTAAGTATTTGTTTTATAGCACTTCATCTGTAGTTTCAGATTTTCTTCTCTTCAGTAGCACTTACAAACTTTACAGTTTTATTTACACCATGTTAATATAAAAATGTATTCCTAAACAAACAATCTTCAGATTTCTGTTCCGGGAAATGTATGCAAATGAGTGCATATTTAATTAGACAATGCCTAATTTGCATATTGTATTCATAATCTTCTTTAACGTGTTAAATTAAGTTTTAAATGTCCGAATATTTCATTCAAAAAAGAATGTAATGAATGATGTTCAATTATTCACTTATTATTATTATAATTATTATTATTTATTAATTAACAATTTTTAAAAAACTAAAAAAAAAAAGTTCAATTTGTTGTATTATGCACTATGTAGTAACCTATATAGCCTACATATTTTAAATTAGTTTCGTTAGTATGTATTTTGATAGTTGATAAAGACCATAGACTGCAAAAAATAGATAAAGACCCGATTTCGAGGGAGGACCCGATTAGTCATGAGTTCTGCGCATGCTCGAGAAGCCTTCCGTCATCCTCTGATCGCGCATGCGCACTGGCTGCGCTTGAATGCGTCTGCTTCTATGGAAACGCAGCGGGAAGCATGGGATGTTTGATGTTTGGAAAACCGGAAGTGGAGGGAGATTCGAAACAGCGGATAAAATAGACGCGGAAGTGTTTATTAAAGTCATGGGATGATGGTAGAGTATAAAGACACTTTAATATCCGTTTAGGACTGTACAGAACTACGGTGTGTGTGTGTGTGTGTGTGGATCATGTTTGATGTTGTGTTTACAAACCGCAGCTAACGGTATTACTGCGCATGCTAATGACAGTTATTTATTTCTTGAATATTATTAGTTTAATCGTATTTCTTGGCATGTTATCATTCACAAATGTTTCTTTCATCTAAAAAAACGTATTAAAGGATGTTTATACTAATAGTGTAACTTAGCTGTTGTAATACAGTATTTTGGCTGTTGATTTGATTTGCTGCGGTTAAATTATGGAAAATAATAATATGGTTAATTTTAGATGAAAGTTTATTTACATAATTAACTTATATTTGATTTATCTTGCTAACTAAGTGCTGTGGTTGAATTCTAATTGTAGTCATGCTATAAGCATACTCATATTAAAGTAAGTATGTTTATTTATTTGTACTGATAATTTAGCTGTAAACCAGTTTTTAAAAAAAACCCAGATAAATACTGCATATGATTCAAAGGTTGTATTATACTCTGCTTCAATATCTTGCTTAACATGTTATGTGGGCTGTAAATATGAGTAGATTTCACTCATTTTCCCTGTGTGCTGTGTTTAATTCCCACGTGCCACATGAAGCTGAATGTTGTAGGGAACAGAGCTTCTGGTCCTCTGAAACTCACCGTCAGTGCCGAGAATGGATGTGAAGTTCGAGGTTTTGTTGTCGTCCAGCATCAAGCGCCGCAAGCCGTGGCCCAGATTCTGCTGGCTTGGCCGGGTGAGATCATAACTTTTACATATTTTTACTTTTTTAATGCTTTGAAGCAAATGTAATGATTTCAAACAAACACCAATATCAAAGTCTAAAGTAATTTATTGTCATGTGTACGTACAAGTTACCAAGTACAATTAAATATTTGAACTCTACTCCACAGACTATAGATAGACAGACAAAATACAATAAACCTCACTGCTATATAAACACAAAATGTGCATATATACAGAAATTACGAAATAAGTGCTAAGCAACAAGATCAGTGGCAAAATAAAACAAAATGAGTGACATAAGACAATAAAGTGACTTTTTTTTTATACTTTTGACACAACCATTTGTTTTATCAGTAAGATTGTTGAATGTTTTTGAAAGAAGTCTCTTCTGCTCACCAATTCTGCATATTTAACCCTTTAAGTGTCACCCCCCTTTTTTAATATACATGAAAATGCACATTTCGAACTTAAATGGTTGTAATTCAAGAATGCTTTGGAATATAGACGTAAGATTGGTCTTGTTTTAAAGAAGACATTTGGCAGATTCTTGTAGAAGTGAAATAAATTAAGAAAGTGAAACAGAAAAAAAGTTATAGAAGTTTGAGTTTATGAAAATGTACAATGTAAAATTTTTAATTATTCATATTTTATATAAAATATATATTTTCAAAACCTGGGCGACTCTAAAACTGCAAAAAATCAAAGCCAAAAATCTGAACAAGTTGTGTTTCAAATTTTAGGTTGATATCTCAAAAAATGAGCTTTCAGTAAGATTTTGTTTGGGCGCAGTACCAAACTTTTTCACTAGATGACAACCAGATAATTTTTTTCTTTATAAAAAAAAAAATACTGACCTTTTTTTTTTAAAAATAATTGAATGGATGCTATCTTTTGAACTCTTGGAATGAAAACAAACTGAGGTTTCTACCCTTCTTTCATGATTTTTCATGTTCATCACTATTTCAAAATAAAGGTCTAAGAGTATGAAAATATTATTGTTGCAAATTGATAAATTACGGCTCCTCTGTAATTTATTTTGAAAATCAATCACCAAATATGGAAACTAGAGATTGTAAGCTTTCAAATGATATATAGTTTGTCAAGATTAGTTTAGGTTTAAGTTAAGAGGATCTGAGGCTCAAGAAACATTTATTATTATTAATATTGAAAACAGGATTCTTTGATGAATAGACAATTAAAAAGAACAGCATTTATTTGAAATAGAAAGCATCAGAAAGGAAATGGAAAGGGTCAGTAAGTTTTTTGGGGGAAAGAAATGAATAATTTTATTCAGAATGGACACATTAAATTGATCAAGTGACAGTAAAGACATTTATAATGTTACACAAGATTATATTTAAAATAAATGCTGTTTTTTTTTAACTGTTTTGAACACTGATAATAATCATAAATGTTTCTTGAGCATCAGATCATCATATTAGAGTGATTTCTGAAGGATCATGTGACACTGAAGACTGGAGTAATGATGCTGAAAATTCAAGGGAATAAATTACACTTTACTAGATATTCACATAGAAAACAGCTGATTTACATTGCAATAATATTTCACTGTTTTTACAGTATTTTGTATAAAATAAATGCAGTCTTGGTGAGCAGAAGAGACTTATTTTTACTGATCTAAACGTTTTTAACAGTAGTGCATGTCAACACTGTTTTCTTCCAGGAAAAAGAGGGTGTTTTTCTGTTAGATGACAGTCGGATTAGTGAAGTACATTTGCTTTCGGGACGGACCAAAAAGAAGATCCCAAAACTTCAGGCGCTGTTGCAGAGGGTGGTGTCCATGTCAGCGTCTCAGAACGGTAAAGACGGTCACTCATCAGTGTGTGTCAGGGAAGTTGTTCGGATTTTAAAACTATTGATAGAGGAGTACCTCAGGGCTCATCTCTCGGACCGCTATTGTTTTCTATTTTTATAAATAATCTTCCACAAGTTTGTTCTAATTGTCAAATTCAGTTATATGCGCATGATACTGTTATTTACTTTTCTAGCTTGGATATTTCTTATATTCAGCGATCAATTCAGTCCGACTTTGACGTAGTTCAAAATTGGTTTTCCTGTAACAAACTTTTGCTAAATAAAAAGAAGTCTTATTATATGTTGTTTAATACAAAACAAATCTACTTAATTAATTTTATAGATGGAACTCCAGTGTTAAGTTGATGAGTTTAAATATTTAGGTCTTCTGCTTGATTCTCAATCGTCATTTATATCACATATTGACTTAGTTATTAAGAAAATATCATATCGACTTAGAATACTTTATTCCTCTATTAATTGCTTTACCCGTCAGGTTCGAAAAATAATTATTACTCAGTTAATACTTCCAATCCTTGACTATGCCGATATAATTTACCAAAACACCTCCGTTACAAATCTTCGTCCTCTTAATGTTGTTTATAATAATCTTTGTAGATTTGTACTGAGGTGTCCATACAAAACGCACCATTGCCAAATGTTTGAATTATTAAATTGGCTATCTTTAAAGTCAAGAAGGCATTTTCACTGGTTTCAGTTTGTTTTTAAATGTCATTACTTAAATTATCCTTTGTATCTAAAACAATATCTAATTCCATTTCGCTCTTCACATAATTTAAGGCACACCGATCAATTATATTTTTACGTTCCTAAAATTAATAAAGAAGTAGGTCGTCGGGCATTCAAATTTAAAGCTCCTTCAGATTGGAATAATTTACCAAGTGTACTTAGATCCATTACCTCGTTTAATTTCTTTAGGCCTTTACACATGATCATTTGCAGAATATATGCTCTTGCTTTTGAGTACACCCATCTCCAATTATCATGTGAACTTCATTATTTTCTATGGTACTGAACCTGCATGTAATGTTATGTGTGATAAATGTATACTTAATGTATCAATGTTCTTGGGTGGCTTGTATGTGAGGATATAGTTATGGAGAGCTAAATGTTGGTATGAATGTGAAGTATTATGTGTTATACAATGTAACCCGTTGTCTGTATTCACGTTTGTTCCTAGGATCCCCTCGAAAACGAGATGGTACATCTCAAGGGGCTATCCTTCAAATAAATGTCAAATTGTGATGGGATAACACGTGTGTTCATTCCTGTTATTTGCAGGCGTGTGGCTGGTGGGTCTGCTGGTCTCTGGAGAACTCTTCCTGTGGAACAAAGACAAGGATTTGCTAAAAACGGTCTCAGCAGTTCCTGCGGTTCATCAGCTGGTTTCTTCCATCAAAGGTCTGTGTAAAGTCTTAAAGGGTTTGTTCACCCCAAAATGTAAACTCTGTCAGTAATGACTCTCCCTCACGTTGTTCAACCCCGTAAGACTTTCGTTCATCTTCGGAACACAAATTAAGATATTTCTGATTAAATCTGAGAGCTGGATCACTCCTCCATAGGCTTCTAAGGGATTGAAACTTGCCGGCCCAGAAAAGTTATTAAAGACATCGTTAAAATAGTCCAAGTGACGACAGTGGCTCAACCTTAAGTTTATCAAGCGACGAGAATACTTTCTGTGCGCAAAAAACAAACAAAAATAACGACTTTATTCAACTATTCATTTCCTTCTCTGTGGGCCTCGAGTGAGTTCTCGTAGTGTAACAGCGCAACGCTTCTGGTGTACGTCACACACACACACACATGACCAGCGTCGGCCAATAGTGAGCCTGCGTGTGACGTACACCAGAAGCGCTGCGCTGTTACACTACGAGAACTCACTCGAGGCCCACAGAGAAGGAAATGAAGAGTTGAGTAAAGTCGTTATTTTTGTTTGTTTTTTGCGCACAGAAAGTATTCTCGTCGCTTGATAAACTTAAGGTTGAGCCACTGTCGTCACTCGGACTATTTTAACGATGTCTTTAATAACTTTTCTGGGCCGGCAAGTTTCAATCCCATAGAAGCCTATGGAGGAGTGAGACAGCTCTCAGATTTAATCACAAATATCTTAATTTGTGTTCAGAAGATGAATGAAAGTCTTAAGGGGTTGAACAACATGAGGGAGAGTAATTACTGACCAAGTTTACATTTTGGGGTGAACTATCCCTTTAAGAGTTTAACTTTTCCTGATGCACATGCAGTAATCATCCTCAAACTAACAGGGCTCGTCTAACGCAGGTTCTGCGACTACACTAGGACTTTCTCTGCTGGTTTCGGAGAATGCGCAGAGAGTTTTCCTGGCCGCTCTCACAGGACAGGTGTTCCTCTGGGAGTGTACGACACCTCAGGATCTAAGCGGCCCGCGGGACGCCACCATCACGGGACGATGGAGTCACATATCATGCCATGAAAACACTCAACTGCCCTCCGTAAAGGACAAAGAGGCTTCCGTTCATAGTGTGTTTGTGAAGAACCAGGTAAAAACAGTGAAATCACACCTATAGACTGTTTGTTTTGTTGACTTAATTTGTTACAATGTTGCCTTTTCTCTTTGGTTCGGGTTGCTTTCACAATGCAACCTTTTAAAGCATAGCAAAATGCGTTTATGCAAGTCACATGCGAGTACAACTGTCCTCTTATTGGCCAGCGATTCCTCTGGGTCATCCATTAAAACGATTGACAAGTTTGCTCCATGAGCTTATTGTGGCTTTATTTGTAACTGTCGAGACACTATACGAATGTAGCCGTCATTGCCGATGTAAAATTATAAACTACATTGTTATTAATACTGCAGCAAATTCACACGCTCTCGGGATCTCCCAGCGCTGTCGAGAGGTTTACTGTGTAAAGACACACGCAAACACTGTACGAATGTTATAATGCAGCTGGAGCAGGAATCAAGGCTTCGTCGGGACGGAGAAGCGCAAATAAACAACATATTTACATTTAGCAGATGCTTTTATCCAAAGCGACTTACATTGCATTTCAAGCTACACATTTTACATTCTTATCAGTTCTTGCTTTCCCTGGGAATCGAACCCATGACCAACGCTCGACTGTTTGAGCTACAGGAAAACTTGTTATATATATATATATATATATATATATATATGTACAGGTGAAACTCGAAAAATTAGAGTATCGTGCAAAAGTTAATTTATATCAGTAATTCAACTTAAAAGGTGAAACTAATATATTATATAGACTCATTACATGCAAAGTGAGATATTTCAAGCCTTTATTTGTTATAATTGTGATGATTATGGTTCACAGCTTATGAAAACCCCAAATTCAAAATTAGAATATTGTGAAAAGGTTTTCATAAGCTGTAAACCATAATCATCACAATTATAACAAATAAAGGCTTGAAATATCTCACTTTGCATGTAATGAGTCTATATAATATATTAGTTTCACCTTTTAAGTTGAATTACTGAAATGAACTTTTGCACCATATTTAAATTTTTCGAGTTTCACCTGTATATATAATAACTTTATAAGATGAAGAGGTGCTCTTTTGGTTTTCCACTGTGATAACTAATGTGCTCACTCACAGAATCAGACACTACTGCTATTTATTTAGCACATTTTCCGTTATGAATTATAATACCATTTGGTCCGTTGGGTCTGATTGCTTCCAACATCTCGTTCAGGCGTTCATCCGTGTTCACACATGCCTAAACGAACCGATCCTAGGGAGAAAACGCACCAGGTTCTGAAACAAAGCTCCCTTAATGTTGCTTAGCTTTTTTGCATATGTGTAATATTTCGCTGTGGTGTGTTTAGGCAGTCGGTGACGCGTGTCTGAGCGCGTTTGTGTTCACTGCTGACGGGACGCTCACCGTCACCTTGCTGAAAATCCAGTGGGACTCGACATGGGAAAACAAACTCAGGTCAGATGATGTTAAATGTGCGTTTATTTATTAGAATTCCGCCATCATTTGTTTATTTCACTTGGAAGTATTGTTTATGGTGATTTGTTATTATTATTATTATTATTAATAATAAATGTAATTATTTATTTTAAATTGGGCTTTTTTAATATATTTATTATAGATATTTTCCACGCTATTAAATATATGCAAGAAAATACAATTAAAATACAGTGCAGGAAGAGATTATTTAAAGTCTCCAGCTACATCAAACTAATAAAAACAGGCAATATAATCATAACAACTACAAATATTAAAAACCACAGATAGGCAAAAAGCTACGGAAGCGTATTGCATTCACTTGAGGAAAAAAAATCTACTCTGTTTTTCTGAATTAACGAGTTAATTATCTCAGAATTAGGAGATAATTTTTCATGGGAAAAAAAAGTTTTTGCTCTGTTTTTCTGAATTAATGACTTAATTATCTCAAAATTATGAGTAACTCATTAATTCATAAAAACAGAGTGAAAAAATGTTTTTCAAGAAAAATGTATCTCATAATTCTGAGATAATTAACTCGTTAATTCAGAGTAAAAACTTTGTTTTCATGAAAAAATCTCCTAATTCTGAGATTTTTTTTCCCTCATGTGAATGCAATACACTTCCGTAAAAAGCACATGTATATATTTGTAATATGTAAGCGTGCATATGTACATGCTTGTGTGAATGTGCAGTCATATGTCTATCTATGAAAAATACGTACATATATATACATTATATATCATATCACCAGTAATTTACAGGTGAAACTCGAAAAATTAGAATACGGTGCAAAAGTTCATTTATTTCAGTAATTCAACTTAAAAGGTGAAACTAATATATTATATAGACTCATTACATGCAAAGTGAGATATTTCAAGCCTTTATTTGTTATAATTTTGATGATTATGGTTCACAGCTTATGAAAACCCCAATTTCAAAATTAGAATTATTATTCCTTTTCCTATAATATTCCTTTTCACAGAATATTGTGAAAAGGTTTTCATAAGCTGTAATCTATAATCATCACAATTATCACAAATAAAGGCTTGAAATATCTCACTTTGCATGTAATGAGTCTATATAATATATTAGTTTCACCTTTTAAGTTGAATTACTGAAATAAATGAACTTTTGCACGATATTGAAATTTTTCGAGTTTCACCTGTATATATCAGAAATAATGAGTAATAATATATGCATTTGTATATAATAACAAGCTGCTTTTATCCAAAGCAACTTGCATTGCATTCAAGATACGTATAGTGTTTGTTCAGTTCATGAATTTCCTGGAATCATTCCCTGGCGTCTCGATCTTTATTGCTTTATTGTGTTTTGTTTGGCAGTTCAGCAGGTTTCAGTGTTCACTGGTCCTCTAAGTGTTTCCCGTTCAACCAGCTCCTGCCTCCATGTAAACCAGTGAAGTCCAGAGGGTCTCTGGTTCCAGCGTTCTCTCCAGATGCTCAGCTATTAGCAGTAGTCCTGAACCAGAAAGACCCGAGGGTAAACTCAACGCTACATCCAGACCCACAGGCACAGGAATGACGTGTGCAGTGTTAAACATGTGTTTCTCTGTGATCTGAAAGGCCACACAGGTGTTGTTCATCAGCACTCAGAACTTCGTGACGGTTTCCAGCCTGTTAGGAGGATGTGGCGTTAAGACGCTCATTATTCCAGCTAAATATGTCAGGTGAGTGTTTTAAAAGTCTCAGTTGGGTGGCACCTGATTGGCTGGTTGTATGAACAGGTTTATATTAGCTTGTATGGAAAGATGTTGCCAGACTGCTGCAATGACATATCTGATATTGAGGAATTTGTGAGGTTGTTTCCCTCCCCAAGATTCATCATTTTTATTTGTCACATGCACTGTTAAATGATCCTATAAACCTGGTCAGCTGCTTAGATGCATAAATAAAGATTATAAAATAAGATGTGCATTATAGTAGGTAAAAATGGTGCAATAAGATGTGCATTAAATATGAATAAATAATGGGTAAAAATGGTAAAACAGAATTTGCATTAAATAGGTAAAAATATAAACTAAGATTTAAATATAAATAAATAGTTGGTAAAATAGGATGTGCATTAAATATAAATACATAGTAAGTAAAAATGGTAAAATAAGATGTGCATTAAATATAATTAAACAGAAGGTAAAAATGGTAAAATATGTACATTAAATAGATAAAAATTATAAGTTAAACATGTTTATTAACCAATGTACCATCTGACATATATACTTTCATCAATTTTGTTTTATGTAAGAATGTATTGGTGACCAAACGATTGTTCTGAACGATTGTATGTTTTTTTTTTTGTGTGTGTGTTTTTTTCCACAAAATAAAGTAAAAAAAAAAAAATATATATAAGTTAAAAGATGTGAATTAAATATAAATAAACAGATAGTAAAAAAATATGATGTCCAGTACACTAAATATAAATAAATAGTTAAAATGGTGTAATAATATATATAAATAAGAAATAATAATGAAAAAATAAGTAGTAGTAATAATAATAATGATAAACAAAATAGCAGTAAGGCAATGAGCCAATGTACAGAGAATGTGTAAGAATGGGAAGAACAGAAATGCAGAGTATGTTGTGAGGGAGCAACAAAACAAGTATAGTAAAGTATAACCGAGAGTTATGATTTTGAGAATGATGTTGTGTTTTCCTGCAGGTCGTACTGGGTGTGTTCTGTCAGCTGGACACCGGAAGGGCTTTATCTGGCCTGTGTGCTGAAGAGAGGCTCTCTGCTCATGCTGGCTCGTCTGGGGGGACTCGTGTCTCTGTCCACCACAGGATGTAGTGTTGAGTTCGGCGCCGCCCACTTCCTGCCTCTTCACCCACTCGTCACCTACAGGTGATCTGATTGGTTCCTCTGGTTGACGTTTCTCTGCCTGAAGGAAGTTGATATTGCACTCTATCAGATATTGGGTTGTTTTTCTCACGGTTTTAGAAACACAAATGGAGGAGATGTGCATTAAATATAAATAAATAGTTGGTAAAATAAGATGTGCATTAAATATAAATAAATAGTTGGTAAAATAAGATGTGCATTAAATATAAATAAATAGTTGGTAAAATAAGATGTGCATTAAATATAAATAAATAGTTGGTAAAATAAGATGTGCATTAAATATAAATAAATAGTTGGTAAAATAAGATGTGCATTAAATATAAATAAATAGTTGGTAAAATAAGATGTGCATTAAATATAAATAAATAGTTGGTAAAATAAGATGTGCATTAAATATAAATAAATAGTTGGTAAAATAAGATGTGCATTAAATATAAATAAATAGTTGGTAAAATAAGATGTGCATTAAATATAAATAAATAGTTGGTAAAATAAGATGTGCATTAAATATAAATAAATAGTTGGTAAAATAAGATGTGCATTAAATATAAATAAATAGTTGGTAAAATAAGATGTGCATTAAATATAAATAAATAGTTGGTAAAATAAGATGTGCATTAAATATAAATAAATAGTTGGTAAAATAAGATGTGCATTAAATATAAATAAATAGTTGGTAAAATAAGATGTGCATTAAATATAAATAAATAGTTGGTAAAATAAGATGTGCATTAAATATAAATAAATAGTTGGTAAAATAAGATGTGCATTAAATATAAATAAATAGTTGGTAAAATAAGATGTGCATTAAATATAAATAAATAGTTGGTAAAATAAGATGTGCATTAAATATAAATAAATAGTTGGTAAAATAAGATGTGCATTAAATATAAATAGTTAGTAAAAATGATAAAATAAGATGTGCATTAAATATAAATAGTTAGTACAAATGATAAAATAAGATGTGCATTAAATATAAATAAATGGTAATTAAAAATGGTAAAATAATATGTGCATTAAATATAAATAAATAGTAAGTAAAAATGGTAAAATGAGATAATTAATAAACAATTAAACAAAAACCATTAAACATTTAGTTTTTTATTTTGCAACAATTACATGTTTTGTGTAGCTTTGTTGTTCTTTTAATCAACATTCTTACATCTGTATTAATTTTCATCCTACAACATATACCTTTTAGGTTTTTGACATTTTTTTTAAATGTTTATAATAACATATACATTTTTTGTTAATATTCCTTTGAAAGTCTGTTTTTATTTTATTTTCATAATTTTATTAATTATAGAAATATTAACAGATGTAATCAAATTAGTTATAAAACATAAAAACTAAAAAAAAAAATAATAATAATTTCAAATTTTTTATGAAATAGATTTTACAAAAAATATTTTTTTTTATTATAATGTTGCAGTTCCTCCAACATATCTTAGGTTTTATGACATGTTTATAAATAACAATTCAATGTTTTAATAAATTTAAATGTTATAAACTATAAAAAACGTATAAAAGTAATAATTGTACTTGTTATACGAATATTTACACATTTAATAAAAGAAACAATTCTAAATAATGAAAACTTTTCCAAATAATTAACTTTTTTTTTTTTTACACTAATTGCATTTTACAAAAATTGTGTTTAATTATAATGTTGTATTTATTAAAAATACATATAATTTTACTAACACAAATAAGGACCTTTCTTATTAAATAAATACTTATTTTAATCAACATTCTTACATCTTTATTCATCTTTTTCTTCCTCCTCCACGGGCATTTAATGCTCTGTTCAATGCAAGTACAAGAATAGTAAAACATCTTTATTTAACAATCGCATCATCATGGCATAAGGCATAATTTCCTCTCACATTTGCGATGTGCAACACTATAAAAAATATGAATGCAAGATGCATGCTTTCAGGCATGAACAATTTATCACTTTCAATCAGCGTTGCCAGATGTACGATAATTATCGTATTTGTACCTTAATTTTGATCAGTAACGAAAAAAATCCCATAATGTACGATTCCATCTCATCTCACGTAGGCCTATGTCTTCTCGGCCAATCATGGTGGAGAATGACTCTCTCTCACGAGCACAAGTTAAAGTTCCCTTTGTATATTTTATACAAAGTTGTATATCATTAACATGTCATCTCTGTGAGAATAAATACAGTTTTACGTCCCTGCTGCAACACTCAGTTGTTTTCAAGCGGAGGTTGATAGTTTAGCAATAAAGTAGTCAAAATACTCTGTGTTCTGTACGTTTGACTCGTGTATGATACTTTTCTTCCAAATACGATAATTTTGAGCTTCTGTTACGATACTTGGTACGATTCCCAATCTGGCAACACTGTTTCCAATTTCATCCGTAGAGCTCCAGTACCTTTGCAGACACAAGATGGCGGCCTGTCCAGCTCGAGCGTGTCGCTCCTTGACCCCATGAGACAGCGGTTCTCCGTGACCTGTCATCCTCGCCAGCCGCTCCTCATCGTGTCCGACGGGTACATGATAACTGTGCTCAGGATGAGCAAACGCCCGTCCGCTGTCGGGATCATGAGCGCCCTCCTGCTGGACGCTGCCCGAGGACTGGAGAACATACGCGAGGTCCTGGGCTCATCTCAGGTCAGCGGGGGGACGGGAAATCAATGTCAATAGCCACGTTTCCATTACTCTTCAAATTGGGCAAATTGAAAATAATTCGCACAATGGAAACACGTAAATTTCGCAAATACTCAAAAAAGTTTATACGCTCGCATGAGGAGGTTTTTCAGGCAATTCGAAAAAGGAATATTTCGCAAAACTGCAATGGAAACAGTTTTTGCACATTTACAGTCGCCTGACGCAGATGACGCGGTGTGTGTGGACAGAATACGAGACCGAGTTCTTTATTATATTCATAAAAGACAAAAGAATTACAGGAATACTGGATTCTAAACCTCAAAGAAATGCCACAATCAAGACCAAATGAGGGAGAAACACAGAGAAACTCCTCATATGAGCCTTTCCTTGCCATTAATGCTGGATAACACACACACGTCTCCTTGCATTAATAATAATAATGTCTAGTGCGGTGGCTCTGATATATATAAACCTACCAACGCCCGTTGCCATGATTTTTGGAATGACATAGAGGACAAAATTACGTTTTAGTCGCGTAATATCGGTTAATGGAAACGCCGTCATTTCGCAATAGTTTTTTATCGATATTTAGAAAAAAAATTGGTCTGAAAGGGCCTTTACATTTGCCCAAAACTATAACTTTTATTGTTATAAAAAAAAAAATAAGCCCAGCCCAGATGAGAAAAAGTAACGCAACAGTAACGTAACGCATTACTTTTATTAAAAAGTAACTAAGAAATGCAATTAGTTACTTTTTAAGGGAGTAACGCAATATTGTAATGCATTAGTTTTCAAAAGAAACTTCCCCCAGCACTGTTCACTAGTGTGTTCTGGGTGTTTCAGCCTCAGGTCAGGTCTAGGCTGGAGTCCATGTCCACTCTGACGTTCACTGGAAGTCTTCTGGCTCTGAAAGAGAAAGAAATCCCTCTGTCCACACTACCTCTCTACCTGCAAGGTACAGGAGAACTCACACAGTGTACTGAGACAGCTCAGGTAAGCTCATCTCAAACGCTTTTTGCATATAAATGGTCATTAAAGGGGTCATGACATGAGAAATCAAATTTTCCTTGATCTTTTGACATATAGGAGGTATTTATAGCATTAAAACACCCTGCAAGTTTCAGAGTTTAAAATGTTCTCCTCCTCATAAACACAGCATTTATTTAATCAAGCTCCAAAAACAACTCGTTTTGATATTGGGTGATCTATGACGTCACACGGGCAAATACATTTGCATATGACGTCTCCAGAGTAAGACATTGACGAGTGGTTATACATCATTGCACAATAGGCCACACCCACTGGCCACATAGGCCACGCCCAGTGGCCACAGGCCACGCCCGTTGGCCACATAGGCCACACCCACTAGTCACATGTCACGCCCTCTTGTCACATAAACCACACCCACTAGCCACATGCCACGCACACTGGTCACATAGGCCACGCCCACTGGTCACATAAACCACACCCACTAGCCACATGTCACGCACACTGGCCACATGTCATGCACACTGGTCACATAGGCCACGCTCACTTGTCACATAAACCACACCCACTAGCCACATGTCACGCACACTGGCCACATGTCACGCACACTGGTCACATAGGCCACGCCCACTGGTCACAGTCTTTATTATAACCCTTTATTAAGACATTGACGAGTGGTTATACATCATTGCACAATAGGCCACGCCCACTGGTCACATAGGCCACGCCCGTTGTTATAAAGGCCACACCCACAAGCCACATGTCATGCCCACTTGTCACATAAACCACACCCACTCGCCACATGTCACGCACACTGGTCACATAGGCCACGCCCACTGGTCACATAGTCTTTATTATAACCCTTTATTTAAAAATAACTTTTACAAATAATTATATAAAAAAAAAAAATGAATAGTGATTCAATCTATATAAATTACTCGTCCAAATAATGAATAATATTATCTCCTTAGGATGAGGAAGATCATGACTCTGATGAAGACCCGTACGCCTGCTCACACATGCAAGATGGAGGCAAGCTTGAGTTTGCGTCGATGTTTGACACTCTTCATGCTCAGGCACAAGCCGATCCAGAGTCCACGTCCTCAGATCTGCCGGAGGATCTGAACCGGGTTCACAAGAGCCTTCTGAGAGCCTGGGCTCTGGCCGTTTCTCTGGGTGGGTCCATGGAGCAGAGAGAGCGTCTCCTCAAATACACAATCCTGTGCGTCGTTCGCCTCGTAAAGCTTCTCAGGGTCAGCGACTCGAAGAGTGCGAGCACATGGCTCACACACGCCCTTCACACACTCAGAGCTCTCCTGTCGTTTCTGCCGTGGGACGCCACACACTCCTCAGGCACGGGCTGTCTAGGCGTCACAGTGGAGCTTACTAGATGTTTCGTAGACCTTTTCGTCCCGCTTTCATCATCAGGTGTAGCACTTTCCTCACAGAACTTCAGCGCAGCGCTCTTCGTCCTTCAGCAAGCGTCTCGGAGCGTGGATCGGGCCTACAGCCTCCCGTCGAGAGCATTGCATCATGGGGAGGATGGCCAGCGAACATATTCCTCTGACATGTTTTCTGTTCCGATATTACAAGAAGACACTGAGACAGTAACACAGACTGCACGACAACAACCTTCTAATAGGTACTTTTTGGTTTTCTTGAGAAGTAGGGTTTTTCCTAAATTTCAAACTATTTTTTTTCAGTCATCATCTATTACGGTTCATAGTTACCACCCAGAACACCCTAGTAACTTCATAGCAACATATAAAAACACTCAGAATAGATTAACAACCACATAGCAACTCCCTAGCAACCACCCGGAACACTCTAGTAACTTCATAGCAACATATAAAAACACTCATATAGTCTTAGCAACCACCCAGAAAACCCTAGTAACTTCAAAGCAACATATAAAAACACTCAGAACAGATTAACAACCACATAGCAACACCCTAGCAACCACCCAGAACACTCTAATAACTTCATAGCGACATATAGAAAACACTCAAATAGTCTTAGCAACCACCCAGAACACCCTAGTAACTTCATAGATACATATAAAAACACTCAAAATATCTTAGCATTAGAAATCATCCAGAACTCCTTAGTAACTTCATAAAACATATTGAAACCACTCAGCATGTCTTAAAACCACATATCAACAATCTAGCGACAAACCACATCACACTAGCATCATGGCAAGCACTACTCAACATTCTTTGGTGTACTTGAGTTAAAAAAAAAACTTGGATAGTCTTAGCAACCACCTAGAACACCCTAGTAACTTCATAGCAACACCATAACAATGACCCAGAACAACCCAGTAACTTCATAGTAACATATAAAAACACTAATATATAAGAAAAAAGTCTCAGCAACCACCCAGAACACCCTAATAACTTCATAGCAACATCTAAAAACACTCAGATAGTCTTAGCAACCATCCAGAACACCCTAGTAACTTTGTTGCAACACATAAAAAACAATCAGAACATATTAGCAACCACTTTCCAACACCCTAGCAACCACCCATAACAACCTAGTAACTTTATAGCAGCATATAAATACACTCAGAACCTCTTAGCATTAGCAACTACATATCAACACCTTAGCAACCACCCAGAACACACTAGTAACTTTAAAGCAACATATTAAAACCACTCAGCATGTTTTTAAACCACATAGCAACACCCTAGCAACCACCCGGAATAACCTAGTAACTAGAAAGGTATTAAAACCACTCAGCACATTTTAAAACCACATATCACCTTAGCAACACTGGATGGTAATACTTATAGCCCTTTGAGAAACTTGTTTTATTCTGTTAATACTTTTGAAAAGTTTTTTTTAACCAAGTAAATCCAAATTTAGTCTGACGGTTTTTTAGAAAAAAATAATAATCTTAAACATCTTTATTTTTATTTTTGAATTACTAAACCTGGCTCTCGCCATGAACATACAGTAGCTATAGAAGCTGGAATGGCGTTAAAGGAAAAAAGAATGAAAGAAAGACAACACCCTAGCAATCATCACACTAGCATCATGGCAAGCACTACTCACTATTTTTTATTTTTTATTATAACAAACATTAGAAAAAGTCGACAGCATTACCGTTTTAGCCTGAGGTCTCTGTTGTGTGTTTCAGATTGGTGGTTATTTGGCGTGAGCTGTACAGATTGGCTTTGCGGTACCAGGAGGAGTTACGCCACCAAAGAGGTCAAGGGGTCGTAAAACACGAGTTGGAGAAGATGTCCGTTATTATAGCTCAAGTC
The DNA here is from genome assembly GCA_029959095.1 of Rhinichthys osculus. Taxonomy (NCBI): domain Eukaryota; kingdom Metazoa; phylum Chordata; class Actinopteri; order Cypriniformes; family Leuciscidae; genus Rhinichthys; species Rhinichthys osculus. The sequence goes on from JARWKJ010000024.1 coordinate 29,811,314, forward strand.
CAGCAAGCTTTACAGTCTGCTGGAGATCGTCTTGAGGAGAGCCACACATTGCGTAGTTTCACCGGTGAGCACGTGTAACCATAACAGAAGCGACTTATGTTACACCATAATATCATAATAATGTTCTCCATCCTCAGGGGAACAGCACTTTATTTTAGGTGAATATGCGGAGAGTGTTCAGATTTGGAGGGCTGAATTATGGGCAGAGAGAGAGAAAGGTCAGTCCCTGTTTTTATTTCACCTCACATTGTCATGTTAAATGTCACATGTCACTCATTACATCCGTCCTGCATCCCGCAGCAGGTCCAATGACGTGTTACCTGGAGACACGCTACTGTCTGGCTCTTCTCTACGCGCAGCTGTTTCAGTATCGACTGCGAGAGGCTCAAGGTCTCTGTGACCGTCTGGCACATCAACTACAGTCGCGTGCAGGACGAGAGGAAGAGGACATGCCAGGAGGGGCTGGTAAGCTCATTACTTCTGCAGACACAATTTCAAAAATAGCCAAGCTATCCGTTCATCACCAAAACAAAGTTTATTCTTGACATCTTCACTTAAAGGTGACCTATTATGCCCCTTTTCACAAGATGTAATATAAGTCTCTAGTGTCCCCAGAATGTGTCTGTGAAGGTTCAGCTCAAAATACCCCACAGATAATTTATTATAGCTTGACAAATTTGCCCCCATTTGGGTGAGCAAGCAAATACGCTGTTTTTGTGTGTGTCCCTTTAAATGTAAATGAGCTGCTACTCCGCCTCCTTTCCAGAAGAGGGCGGAGCCTTTACAGCTCGTGCTTCGGATACTCCGGCAACAACACAACTGGAGAATGTCACGCAGCCAAACTGTCACGGAGAGAATGTCACGCAAACAAAAGACTTTTGTTTTTGTAATCAGAGTCTCAAATATTATATAAAAACTTGGATTCAGATTTATCAGCCAATATATAGGTTATCGGCTTTCAAAATATAAAGGATGATTGTATTGGCCAATATCGGTGCATCCCTGCTAATTCTAATATGCTGATTTGCTGCTCAAGGCACATTTGTATTCCTAGATTGCTACAGTGAGGACAGTATGAGATTTCTCCCATCACTTGTACCCTGCAGATGAGTCTGTGTGTGAGTGCTGGCTCTCGGGGCCGGTGGGGCGTGAAGCGGCCTGCGCAGTGGTTCAGTCTCTGGGCAGGTTTATGGCTGCATACTTCACCAATCGCCCGCTCTGCATCCTCCCGCCACACAATGTGGACGTGCTGCCGCCTCTTCACTTACCAAACAGTGAGTTCAGGAAAAACAAAATACCAGTGTGGCTATTTCTCTGCACAGTATGCTAATTTTTTAACTGCATGGAAATGCGTAGCTTACAATCAGAGCACTCTGTATCCCATAATGCAATGCATTGCACTTGACCTTCAGTATCTAATGTGACGGTGTGCGTGTGGTGGAGTTGATGAGTGTAACTGATGCTGTCTCAGACACAGGTGTGTGTGTGGTGGAGTTGATGAGTGTAACTGATGCTGTCTCAGACACAGGTGTGTGTGTGGTGGAGTTGATGTGTCACTGATGCTGTCTCAGACACAGGTGTGTGTGTGGTGGAGTTGATGAGTGTAACTGATGCTGTCTCAGACACAGGTGTGTGTGTGGTGGAGTTGATGTGTAACTGATGCTATCTCAGACACAGCTGTGTGTGTGGTGGAGTTGATGAGTGTAACTGATGCTGTCTCAGACACAGGTGTGTGTGTGGTGGAGTTGATGAGTGTAACTGATGCTGTCTCAGACACAGGTGTGCGTGTGGTGGAGTTGATGAGTGTAACTGAGATGCTGTCTCAGACACAGGTGTGTGTGTGGTGGAGTTGATGAGTGTAACTGATGCTGTCTCAGACACAGGTGTGTGTGTGGTGGAGTTGATGTGTAACTGATGCTGTCTCAGACACAGGTGTGTGTGTGGTGGAGTTGATGAGTGTAACTGATGCTGTCTCAGACACAGGTGTGTGTGTGGTGGAGTTGATGAGTGTAACTGAGATGCTGTCTCAGACACAGGTGTGTGTGTGGTGGAGTTGATGTGTAACTGATGCTGTCTCAGACACAGGTGTGCGTGTGGTGGAGTTGATGAGTGTAACTGAGATGCTGTCTCAGACACAGGTGTGTGTGTGGTGGAGTTGATGAGTGTAACTGAGATGCTGTCTCAGACACAGGTGTGCGTGTGGTGGAGTTGATGAGTGTAACTGATGCTGTCTCAGACACAGGTGTGTGTGTGGTGGAGTTGATGAGTGTAACTGATGCTGTCTCAGACACAGGTGTGCGTGTGGTGGAGTTGATGTGTAACTGATGCTGTCTCAGACACAGGTGTGTGTGTGGTGGAGTTGATGAGTGTAACTGAGATGCTGTCTCAGACACAGGTGTGCGTGTGGTGGAGTTGATGAGTGTAATTGATGCTGTCTCAGACACAGGTGTGTGTGTGGTGGAGTTGATGAGTGTAACTGATGCTGTCTCAGACACAGGTGTGCGTGTGGTGGAGTTGATGTGTAACTGATGCTGTCTCAGACACAGGTGTGTGTGTGGTGGAGTTGATGAGTGTAATTGATGCTGTCTCAGACACAGGTGTGCGTGTGGTGGAGTTGATGAGTGTAACTGATGCTGTCTCAGACACAGGTGTGCGTGTGGTGGAGTTGATGAGTGTAATTGATGCTGTCTCAGACACAGGTGTGCGTGTGGTGGAGTTGATGAGTGTAATTGATGCTGTCTCAGACACAGGTGTGCGTGTGGTGGAGTTGATGTGTAACTGATGCTGTCTCAGACACAGGTGTGCGTGTGGTGGAGTTGATGAGTGTAACTGATGCTGTCTCAGACACAGGTGTGCGTGTGGTGGAGTTGATGAGTGTAATTGATGCTGTCTCAGACACAGGTGTGCGTGTGGTGGAGTTGATGTGTAACTGATGCTGTCTCAGACACAGGTGTGCGTGTGGTGGAGTTGATGAGTGTAACTGATGCTGTCTCAGACACAGGTGTGTGTGTGGTGGAGTTGATGTGTAACTGATGCTGTCTCAGACACAGGTGTGTGTGTGGTGGAGTTGATGAGTGTAACTGATGCTGTCTCAGACACAGGTGTGCGTGTGGTGGAGTTGATGAGTGTAACTGATGCTGTCTCAGACACAGGTGTGCGTGTGGTGGAGTTGATGAGTGTAATTGATGCTGTCTCAGACACAGGTGTGCGTGTGGTGGAGTTGATGTGTAACTGATGCTGTCTCAGACACAGGTGTGTGTGTGGTGGAGTTGATGTGTAACTGATGCTGTCTCAGACACAGGTGTGCGTGTGGTGGAGTTGTCTCAGGCTCGTGCAGCGGTGGCGGTTCGCTTCGATCAGCTGTCGGAGGTGTGGACGGTGGATTACGCTCTAGAGCTCCTCCTGCTGGGCGGGCTGATCCCTGAGGCCGTGTGGATGGCACAGCATCTGGGAGACTGGAAGATTGCCGCCACCCTCGGCCTGGCGTACACCAACTACTGCAGTGGCCATTTAGACTTCAGCAGGTTTGTTGTAAGCATGAACAGTGTTGGGGTAACTCATTACAACTAACTTGAGTTACGTAATCAGATTACTTTTTTAAGTAACTAGTAAAGTAACACATTACTCTTAAAATTTACAACAAAATATTTGAGTTACTTTTTCAAACAAGTAGCGCATGTTTCTAGGGGTGCAACGATTCCCTTATGTCACGATTCGATACATATCACGATACTGAACTCACGATACGATACTATTGCGATACTCCAAGACATATGATAAAAGGTTAACAAAAAATATGCTGTTGATTAAAATGCTTAATTTGATATTACATTTTGGGTGTAAATTAATGGGCTTGGACTTGGTGCTGATGCACAGGACAAGAAATATTCATGATTCTGTAGCTGAAAATACATAATTATTTTAAACGAATATGCTTGCACTCTGTTACTGACTGTACTGGTAACATTAAAGATTTGGCATTATCAGGACCCACAAATATTCCCTCATTGCATCACTATACATTATATTCAATGTTATATAGTAGTTCCATGTAGTACTGACTAACACTAACTATACACAATACATATTATCACTATCCACAATACATATTGTTGCATTTTTGTATTGCAACATATTGTGACACCCCTACAAGTTACTTTTTCACATTTATTGACTGACAGCTCTCTTGTCCCCATTTTGAGAGAAATCGAAGTGCAGAGGCGCTGTGTGTAAACATGATGGTTATTGTAGTTCTAGAGTAAATGTGAGCGTGCATTTACTCCTCTCACTTGCACAAAAAAAGATTCAATATTCCTCAAAATGAATAAAATCAGTGAAATGCAGAATCAGAATACTATGCAAACCTCCAATAACTAAATACATTTCTATGCATTTAATCTCACTTTATTGACCAATGTACTTGCTTCTGACCTTCGATGATTCGGTTAAACCATAAGCAAAAATGACTAGATTTTTTTTTGTTTTTATTGGTAAATTAGTGTTAAACTTTTTTCTCCTGCATCCTATTCTTCCGTTATCCAGAACAGCATCAGCTGAAAGGTTTGCTTGAGCGGCTTATTTCACTTTTGGTGTGAAAGGGTCTTTACAACAAGCCCAGGTGGGAAAAAAAGTAATGCCAAAGTAACGTAACTTTTCAAAAAATGTAACTAAGTAACGCAATTAGTTACTTTTTAAGGGAGTAACGCAATATTGTAATACATTACTTTTTCAAAGTAACTTTCCCCAACACTGTGTATGAATGTCTGGTATCCTCGCTTCAGATGCCACAGTGATGTTTTTCCCGTATTCCTCATGTTTTGGTCCTCAAGCCTGCAGTGGAGAGAGCTGCACCTTCCCACCGAGCTGAAGCCTGCAGGGATATTCCACGATCAGCTGGAGAAGTTACTGGGTCGAATGCTTGGGTCTGAAGGGGATGGTAACAAAGGTGAAAAAAAATTTGGTTCCTTGCCACTGTCGCCTTTGGGTTTTGGCTTGCTTAGTTGGGGACACTTAATATTCAACAATATTATTGCTCTGCCTGCATTGACACCATTATATGAGAACTGAACTGAGCTGCACGATGACAACACAGTTTTCTCCAGAGAGGCTGTATATATAAATGAAATAAATTAATAACTTTTTAACAACAAAAATTATGTATATAATTATATATTCATACATAATTATATTATATATACTGTGTATAATTATTTTGTATATATAAATACACACATATATGCATGTATTTATTTAAGAAATATTTGCATTTATATACTGTGTGTGTGTATATATATATATATATTCATAGTTTGTTATATATAAAATAAATATTTTACATGAAACACTGTATCGTGAATAAGTAACGGGTGAAGGGCGTTGTTAGGCACGACGTGAAGCGGAGTAACCCCTTCAGCCGTTACTTATTCACGATACAGCACTTGGCTCGAGTACCTTATTGCTTTTATAAAACAGTTACCACACAATAAAAAAAAAAAATTATTAGTGTAACTTTCATGAAGTAAAATCACTAAAAGCCTTCCTTCCGCTAGAAAAAAAATAGTCCCTGACCGTGAACAGCAACAACGTTCCAATGTGTAATATGTATGAAAGCTCAAATAAAAACAACATAGGAACTGCAGTGTTGCGCAGTGATAAATAGAACCGTTGGGTGAAGCGGTCATAGCCGTGTTTTATCATGAATAAAGCACAGCTATTGACCAATCAGAATCAAGGATTGGAACTAACCGTTTTATAATGTTAACTAAAACTATTATATAAATAAATTAAATATATTATTAAAAATGTAATATTTAAATAAGTATAAATATTAGATGAAACACTTAAACCTAAAAAAAAAACTTACTTGAAAATTTGAAATGTTACTTTGGCAACTAAATAAAATGAGTTTATGCTGAACTATTAAAATGACTAAAAACGGAAACAAAAATTAAATTAAAGATAAGTAATATATAAATATTAAAAAACGAATAAAAATAACAAGCACATAGAAAAATTACTAAAATTGATATATAATATAATACAATATATTTTAAAACAATATCAGTCTTCATATGCTGCTTGTTTGTCTCTCCTTTAGACGCAGTGAGTGTTGAGGACGTGGATCTGCTTCAAGTCTCAGTGCAGGAGATCCTGAAGGCGTCCGTCATGGCGGAGGTGGACGTCGTCTCTCAGCCTTTGACACGACTGATGAACGCAGCCAAAGAGCGAGCGACATCACTTCCTGTGCTGGTTCCTCCTGCGTTTTACCTGCCCGCTCCTCCTCTGTACTGTCCACAGCCTTCACCAAACACACAGGTCGCTCACACACACAGAGACGGTCGAATGTCACGTCTATCTCTGTCATGTCCTTCTCATCTTACAATACAATGTTGACAATACAACCAAGGCTGGCCAAAGTGCTATACAGGACAGAATAAGGTATTAAAAATAAAGTAACACACAAAAATAGATAAACAATAATCGTACCTAAATCAAGGAGTATTAAAAGCCGAAGAGAATAAATCAGTCTTTAAAGGGAGCTAATCTAATGTGCGCTTTGAGTGCCAAGAAAAGTGCTATCAATATACAGGTGAAAAATTAGAATATCGTGCAAAAGTTTTGAATTTATTTCAGTAATTCAACTTAAAAGATGAAACTAATATATTATATAGACTCATTACATGCAAAGTGAGATATTTCAAGCCTTTATTTGTTATAATTTTGATGATTATGGTTCACAGCTTATGAAAACCTTTTCACAATATTCTAATTTTGAATTTAGGGTTTTCATAAGCTGTGAACCATAATCATCGCAATTATAACAAATAAAGGCTTGAAATATCTCACTTTGCATGTAATGAGTCTATATAATATATTAGTTTCATCTTTTAAGTTGAATTACTGAAATTAACTTTTGCATTTACGATTTTTCGAGTTTCACCTGTAAATGTAATGAATTATTAATGTAGAGAGGTAGCCTGTTCCAAAGTTTTGTCGCAAAAGCGTGATCGCCTTGTTTTTTAAGTCTAGATCTAGGCACAATGAGTAGACCGTGATCACTAGATCTCAAGAGTTGTAGAAGTAGTGTCTTTAGTAGGGCTTTAGTCGACCAAAGTCCTGTCCTGCGCAACAATCAGTCGACAAAAAAAAAAAAGATGTTTTGCATTTTGATTGAACATTTCTTAAACAATTGTCATAGAGTATTTAAAAAGCAACAACGAAAAAACATCAATAAAACATAAAACTATAATAATAATACAATTCTTTGAAAATTAAGTGATTTTTTTTAACTGCAAAGTGAGGAGCTCTGTCCTAGGTCTATAGTGACAGTCACAATCGCGCACCTGACCACATCACACGCTACAAAAAATATAACTGCTAAAACTGCCAAATAATGACAAATCCTAACAAAAGCTCTCGTTTACACAGGCTGTATATTCTTCTTTACTTTCAAAGCTATGGGTTAACTTTTGTCTAGGCGTTTTAAAACAAACACAAAAAACCCAAATAGCCTAAAAAACGATCCTAATAATAATAGGCTGTATAGTAGGACCGCATATAGGTTTATTTTCGTTTTGTTACATTATTTAGGCTATTTACAAACGCGTCAAGTGTACAAATGAAAACAAAAACATAAGAAAACACAATCTATTGAGTCAGCATAATAAAGCCGTTAAAGGGCCTGCTCACATATCGCATCTTTTGTGCGTTCAAGTTCGTTATTTCAAATGTAGGCGCGCGGTATGCACGCTCATTATGGAAGCGATGCGGTGCGACGCGGTCTTTTGTTCCAAGCGCGTCCGCGCCGCAGCAGCAGCGCAGCCACAGGTGCGGTTCCCGAGTGTGGTGCGCTAAACTGTGGCGCTGCTACAAAATAGCCTAAATTACAGCATTTAAAGTGGGGATAAAACCATGGATAAAACATAGGCTAATTATATTTAGAAAACAGTAATATACAACTGCTTATAAAGGAATAAATATCAAGGAGTAAATCAATGAAAATTTCTTTCTATTGGTAAAAAAAAGAAAAAAAAAGCAACTGGTCGACCAATGAGAATGTCAGTCGACCAAGACGGCATCGACCGATTAGTCGACTAAACGATTAAAGTTGACAGCCCTAGTCTTTAGCTGTGTTTCGATCTCATCAGGACTCTGTGAGAGATCCAGCTCTGGTTCTGGAGACTGAGACTCGCTGTGGGGTTTCTGGGCTGGTTCAGAAGGTTCTGATGATCTTCAGGGCGGCACACGGTTCTCTGCCCGCCGCGCAGTGGTACATCAGCAGCCTGCATCGCTGCAGACACTTACTGAACAAGGTGCGATCCGATTTTATTCTCTCTTTGCCGTTTCCCACTGAAACTGACTTTTGGACCATTCAAGCCGTTGAATTGAAGGATTAGTCCACAATTTAAGGGTTAGTTCACTTTAAATTATCAGGAAATTTTAATTCTTTAATGTTCTTTTTTCAGTGGAAAATAAATGAAGGTTTTTGAGGAAAACGTTATAGTGACTTCAATGGGGTCCAACTGCACTTTCAGTGCAGCTTCAAAGTCTCGACACGATCCAGCCGAGGAATAAGAGTCTGATCTAGACAAACCAGAGGACATTTATAACAAAATAAATAAACATTTATATACTTTATAACCACAAATGCTGGTCTTGCACTAGCTGTGATGCGACACACATTACGTAATCACGTTGAAAGGTCAAGCGTGACGTAGGCAGAAGAACCGACCCAGTGTTTACAAAGCGAATGTGCAAAGACTAAGACAAACGGCATTTACACAAAAAAAAAGGTAAAACAATGATTTCGGACGATTTTGAAGTTGGAGGAGAAAATAAGATGGAGTTTTTCGCCCTATCCTACATTTTACGCCTACGTCACGCTTGACCTTTCAACCTGATTGCGTAATGTGTGTCGCATCACAGCTAGAGCAAGACCAGCATTAGTGGTTAAAAAGTGTTTAAATGTGTATTTTGTTATAAATGTCCGCTGGTTTGTCTAGATCAGACTCTTATTCCTCGGCTGGATCGTGTCGAGACTTTGAAGCTGCACTGAAACTCACATCTGGACCTTTGACCCGTTGGACCATTGAAGTCACTATATGGAGAAACCCTGGAGTGTGTTCCTCAAAAACCTTCATTTCTTTTCCACTGAAGAAAGAAAAAATGAACATCTTGGATGACGTGCTGGAGAATAAATTATAAGGAAGTTTTAATTTGAACATGTTTGGATGTTCTTTTAAAGTTAGCATTAAAGGTAAGTTGCGCTAGACATTTCGTCCCTATGTCTATCCGAGTGAAACGCTTCTGGAACAAGAACAAATGTGGGCGGGGCTTGATTGTGTCAGTGGGGATTTGATTGGATGGTTGTGGTTTGCTATTGGTGGATCTCATGTGAGTGACAGGTTGCCCCGCCCACATCATCAGAAGTTATTCTGATTCAAGAATACCAGGAACATGAATTTAACACAATAATGATGTGCACCAATAAATCATTTGTTTATTTGGTAACACTTTATTTCGATAGTCCACTTTAGACATTATACTAACTATAAGTAACTTAGCAGCTACATGTCAACTAACTGTCATTAGAGTATTAGTAGACTGTCTGCTTAATATCTGCTAACACTTTATTTTGTTGGTCCCCCAACACACACTCTACTAACTATAAGTAACTTAGCAACTACAAGTCAACTTGTTCTTCTAACCCGAACCCTAACACCTAACCATAACCTACCAGTCTACTGACAGTCTACTACAGTCTACTAATACTCTAAAGACAGGTAGTTGACATGTTGTTGAAAAGTTACTTATAGTTAGTAGAATGTCTAAAGTGACCATCGAAATAAAGTGTAACCGTTTATTTTGATTTCATGGAGATTTTAAGTATCTTCTTGATTGTTTTCTGTTGGTAGATCCAGAAGAAAGTGTCCGAACCCAAAGCCGAATTGATTCCTGATGGACTGAAAAAATTCTTCACTCATCGTGGGTTCTTCCAATCAGGGCCCAGCAAAGACATGGATGGTGTCACCACGCACATGATAAGTATGTTTAATTTAATTAACTGTCAGAACTTTAAGTGAGTAGTGTCCATTTGAAGTTTTGTGTATTTATGTGATTTTTGTGCCTTTGTTCAGCATGTTTCCGTGAGTTGTGTGCGCTTTGCTGGATGCTCCATGTGAGGGACCAGCTCACTATTACCTGTCGAAGGTACCAGACTGCAAGAAAACGGGAGAAAGACACTCAGGTGCGCTTAAAGAAAACTGTAACACTTTACAATAAAGTTCATTAGTTAGTTCACTACGAACTAAGAATGAACAATACTACTTCAGCATTTATTAATCTTAGTTAATATTAATTTCAACATTTACTAATACATTTTTTAAATCTAAAGCCGGGTGCACACTGTGCGATTTATAATAGTGCTTTACGATTGTTGCTTGTCAGACTGTACGAACATGATCCTCGCTGTAAGTCATGTCACACTGTAAGATCTCAGTTGTCATTAATGTCAGACTGTACGACAGTCAAGACGCGTTAAAAACGGACGCACGCAAGAAAACTTGCCCAGAGTTTTACATCATCAATCAATGACACGTTCGGTGATGTGAGCTGCATTAGCAAGCAAGCAAGCCAAAATTACAAGATTGTAACGTTGGCTACAAAGAAATCTCCAACGTCTATTTTGGTCATGGCTCGTCTTGAAAAACGAAGACAATTTGAAGGTCGTCGCAGGAGAACTCACTGCAGGACTGAGAGTCAAATCTTCTGACCCTGCCAGAATTTCGTCTGAGGTCAAATTTGATCGCAACGGTCATTAATTGGCAGTAGGTGCCGATAAATCAAAGACTTCTATTGATCAAAGACTTCAGATTTTAGCCTAGGATCAGAGGAATCTTTTAGGATTTGCAAAATTTGGCCAAATAGTGGCCAAAATCGCACCGTGTGTACCCAGCTTAAAGGGATAGTTAACCCCAGAATGTAAACTCTGTCAGTAATGACTCTCCCTCATGTTGTTCAACCCCGTAAGACTTTCGTTCATCTTCGGAACACAAATTAAGATATTTTTGATTAAATCTGAGAGCTGGATCACTCCTCCATAGGCTTCTATTGTAATTGAAACTTGCCGGCCCAGAAAAGTTATTAAAGACATCGTTAAAATAGTCCGAGTGACGACAGTGGCTCAACCTTCAGTTTATCAAGCGACGAGAATACTTTCTGTGCGCAAAAAACACACAAAAATAACGACTTTATTCAACTCTTCATTTCCTTCTCTGTGGGCCTCGAGTGAGTTCACGTAGTGTAACAGCGCAGCGCTTCTGGGTTGTACGTCACACGTAGGCTCAGTATTGGCCTAGGCTGGTCATGTGTGTGATGCGTGTGACGTACACCAGAAGCGCTGCGCTGTTACACTACGTGAACTATCTCGAGGCCCACAGAGAACATGAGGGTGAGTAATTACTGACAGAATTTTAATTTTTGGGTGAACTATCCCTTTAAGGTTGTATTTGTTAACATTAGTTAATGCACTGTGAACTAACATGAACAAACAATGAACCGCAGAATGTTGCAAAGATGTGAGATGTCTATCCATGTGTTGGTGTGTCTCAGGTCAGTGACGTGAGTGTGTCAGATGTGTGTGTTGAGGCTCTGTGTTGGGCTCGCCGACTCCTGCCGTTCTGCCGGTTCATGAACGCAGAGGAAGCCCTGCAGGACTTAGTGCTCAGCCTGGTGTCCGAACTGCCACCCAGTCATGTGGTAATAACATATATCACTAATCTAAACTCATTGAGGATACTTAAGGCTTGTCAAGTAAAACTAATGTCTTTTTGTGACAAAAATAAAGGTTACTAACTAACTTTACAAGTTTGTAATTTTTTGGACATGTGCCGTTGTAATGTTTTGGTATTCTTTAGGTGTTAGTTAGGACCTTAATTAAACCACGATAAAATAAAGCTAACTAACTAACAAACATGTTAGTACTTTTTTGGACATGCACCATTGTAGTGTCTTAGTATTTTTTGTGAGTTAGTTGGTAACCTTTAACCAGGTTAAAAAATATAGTTAGTTAGTTTAACTAACTAACTAACTAACTAACTAACTAACTAACTAACTAACTAACTAACTAACTAACTAACTAACTAACTAACTAACTAACTAACTAACTAACTAACTAACTAACTAACTTTTTAGTAGTTTTTTGGACGTGCACCATTGTAGTGTTATTTAGTAACCTTTAACCAGGTTAAAAAATATAGTTAAATAACTAACTAACTAACTTGTTAGTAGTTTTTTGGACATGCACCATTGTAGTGTCTTAGTATTTTTTGGGGAGTTAGTTGGTAACCTTTAACCAGGTTAAAAAATATAGTTAGTTAGTTAACTAACTAACTAACTAACTAACTAACTAACTTTTTAGTAGTTTTTTGGACATGCACCATTGTAGTGTTAGTTGGTAACCTTTAACCAGGTTAAAAAATATAGTCTAACTAACTAACTTGTTAGTAGTTTTTTGGACATGCACTATTGTAGTGTCTTATTATTTTTGGGGAGTTAGTTGGTAACCTTTAAACAGGTTGAAAAATATAACTAACTAACTAACATGTTAGTACTTTTTGTACATGATTCATTGTAATGTCTTATTATTCTTTGGGACTTAGTTTGTAACATTTATTTAACCACTTTGAAATTCTATTTTACTATTCTTTGGGAGTTGGTTAGTGTTAGTAATCCTTATATACTTATTATTAAGGCTGGATGATTAATCGAAAAGTAATCGAAACCGAAATTCAGAGCCTATAACCGACGTCATTTTACCATGTCGGTTATTTCGTTTTTTTAATCCTATTCATATTTCCGCCCACTGTGTGTTAATGTACTTTCCCCTTTAAATATATTACCGCGTGTGTGTAGTCACGTGACTCCGCCCCCTCCAGTTTGCGAGCCACTTGTACCAAAGAAACACGCAGTGTCCGTCGTTTGGACACATTTTGGCTTCAATAAAGACGACACAGTCAAGTCAAATGCAAACACTGCAGAAAAACTGTTATAGCGACCAAAGGTAATACCAGCAATCTGTTGTACCGAATATGAACAGTGCATGGCTCAAAAAAAAGAGAGAGACTGACAAACGCCCAGTGCCTCCACAAAGCAGGTGTAACACAAGCATTTACAAATGCTACACAATATGAAAAGGATTCAAGAAGATGGAAAGAAATAGTTTATTTTACTTTTAAGATGGCAATATTTACAATAATTTATTTTGTTTACAAAAATAACTATTTATAAAAGTTCTTTATTTTCTAAATTTTTAGGAAACTTTCTTTTTACTTTAAAACTTAAATGACTTTTTTATAAGACGTTTTTATTTCAAGCATTGTATACTTTGTTTGATTCAGTTGTTTGAAATATTTAATAAATAAGCATTAATAGCTATCTGTGTGTTTCCTTATTTTAGAATCACAAAGATAGGATTATGCACTCTTTCATTAGAAAAAATAACCGTGAACATATTTACAGTATAAGCCTTGCAGGTGACATGAGAAAGAAAAAGAAAAAAAAATCGTTCAATAATCGTAATCGAGGTAACTTGCTTGATTAATCGCGATTATGATTTTAGTCAAAATCATCCAGCCCTACTAATTATATCCTTATTTATTTAACCTAGTTAAATAAAAGCTACTAACTAACTCTCAGACAATACTTAGACATTACGTGTCCAAAAACCAATCGTAGTAAATATCAAAGTCTAATCTGAATAACTGTATCTGATGCATCACTGGACCATCACAGTACTTTAGCGCCTCACTCACCTGGTCAGTGACTCAAAACTCAGGTGTCATTTCTGATGTTCAGACAGCAGAAACTCTAGCGAGAGTGTTTCCTGATGAGAGCGAGTCTGTTCGCGTGCCGCTGCGGGAGAAGTACACGTCACTGGTGCAGAGACTGAGACCCGTGGTGGTGCCAGACACCTCGACACCAGGCAAGAGATGCTTTAATGGAGTAGTTCACTTTAAAATGAAAATTAGCCCATGATTTACTCACCCTGAAGCCATCCTAGGTGTATATGACATTCTTCTTTCAGACGAATATAAACAGAGTTATATTAAAAAAATGTCCTGTCTCTTCCAAGCTTGATAATGGGAGTGAATTGCAACCAACAGTTTGAAGCTCAAAAAAGTGCATCTATCCATGATAAAAGTGCATCTATCCATGATAAAAGTGCATCTATCCATGATAAAAGTGCATCTGTCCATCATAAAAGTGCATCTATCCATGATAAAAGTGCATCTGTCCATCATAAAAGTGCTTATATCCATGATAAAAGTGCATCTATCCATCATAAAAGTGCATCTATCCATCATAAAAGTGCATCTATCCATGATAAAAGTGCATCTATCCATCATAAAAGTGCATCCATCCATCCATCATAAAAGTGCATCTATCCATCATAAAAGTACATCTATCCATGATAAAAGTGCATCTATCCATCATAAAAGTGCATCTATCCATGAGAAAAGTGCATCTATCCATGAGAAAAGTGCATCTATCCATCATAAAAGTGCATCTATCCATGATAAAAGTGCATCTATCCATCATAAAAGTGCATCTATCCATGATAAAAGTGCATCTATCCATCATAAAAGTGCATCCATCCATCCATCATAAAAGTGCATCTATCCATCATAAAAGTACATCTATCCATGATAAAAGTGCATCTATCCATCATAAAAGTGCATCCATCCATCCATCATAAAAGTGCATCTATCCATCATAAAAGTGCATCTATCCATGATAAAAGTGCATCTATCCATCATAAAAGTGCATCCATCCATCCATCATAAAAGTGCATCTATCCATCATAAAAGTACATCTATCCATGATAAAAGTGCATCTATCCATGATAAAAGTGCATCTATCCATGATAAAAGAGCATCTATCCATGATAAAAGTGCATCTATCCATCATAAAAGTGCATCTATCCATGATAAAAGTGCATCTATCCATCATAAAAGTGCATCCATCCATGATAAAAGTACATCTATCCATGATAAAAGTGCATCTATCCATGATAAAAGTGCATCTATCCATCATAAAAGTACATCTATCCATCATAAAAGTGCATCTATCCATGATAAAAGTGCATCTATCCATCATAAAAGTGCATCTATCCATGATAAAAGTGCATCTATCCATGATAAAACTCCTCCACAGGCTCTGGCGGGTTAATAAAGGCCTTCTGAAGCGAGTTTGTGTAAGAAAAATATTCTTATTTAAAACTTTATGAAGTAAAATAACTAGCTCCCGGCTAAACGAACATACGGATTCGCCTTAAGTCTAAAGTGCAACTTATGCGAGTAATGTGACGTACTGCTGATATTTACGCTACGCGCACACACACACACACACACACACACACACACACACACACACACACACACACACACACACACACACACACACACACACACACACTACACTACTTCTGACGTCACAAGTTGTGTAAGTTCCGCTTTATCCACAAGTAGACTGCGTTTGGCCGGAAGCTAACTCTGATTGTATTGGTCTGAAAGAAAAAAGTCATGTACACCTAGGATGGCTTGAGGGTGAGTAAATCATGGGCTAATTTTCATTTTAAAGTGAACTACTCCTTTAAGCAATAACTCACCCAAAATGATGATTCTTTGCTTTGTATATAAAGCAGAGCTTCTGATCAGCGCTTCAACCCCTAACCAGATGTGCTCATGTTCACAGATGTGCCTCCAGGAACTGAGAGGGAAGATGAGGGCGATACCATGATGATTCTGATCCAGGATCAGCTGAGGCAGCGACGCCGGGAGCTTCGGCGCCTGGAAAAGTATCTGGGAGCAGCGGAGCCGTACTTGTGGGAGAGAGAGGAGGAGGAGGACAGGGGAGCTGCCGTCTCCATACTGAGGAGACTCTCTCTCGGGACCAGTTTGAGTGACAGCACACTGACCGACGGTGGACGCCCCCTGGTGTACAGTGAAGGAGACACAGCCGAGACGTTGTCAGAGACTCTTCCCCCAGAACCGCAGACCCAATCTGCAAACAGGTAATCCTGCTGGCGTACTGTGCTGGACATACTGCATTACAGCCGCATGATGCATTGAAATAAAATGTCGCGATATGGCTTGGTGCGAATATCTAATCGAGCAGGCTGAGATTTAGTTATATAAATATAGACTTTTTGTAGCCACGCCCCTTTTCAGCGCTGTAAAATAAAATAAAAGCTTGATTTTGTAACTTTTGAAAATTAAGTAAACATTAGGATATATAGTAGTGCTGTCAAATTGATTAAAAAAAACCTTAAGTGTCACCGGCCCATCGGTGGGCCCAAATCCATTACATTTTTAAAACAGTAATATCCTATACTAAACCTAAACTAATCTTGACAAACTATATATCATTTGAAAGCTTACAATCTCTAGTTTCCATATTTGGTGATTGATTTTCAAAATAAATTACAGAGGAGCCGTAATTTATCAATTTGCAACAAGAATATTTTCATACTCCTAAGGCGTGTTTAGACCTTTATTTTGAAATAGTGATGAACATGAAAAATCATGAAAGAAGGGTAGAAACCTCAGTTTGTTTTCATGCCAAGAGTTCAAAAGATAGCATCAATTCAATTATTTTAGAAAAAAAGGTCTGAATTTGTTTTTAAATATAAAGAAAAAAATGATAGATTCACCATTTGTGGCAGGAAGCTATAACGCACATGCGTGTTCTTTTTATGTGTTTCTTAGAGGTTGAATTCATATCAAAATCTGCCAAACTTCTCATATTACTTCTGAATAGGATGTCTACTTCATAAATTGTATGAAAATTGTTGAAATAATGGTTCAGATCACTCAAAACACATATGGAAATGGAGGCGCCCTTATATGGGCAGTAATGGAGTCTGGTTGTCATCTAGTGAAAAAGTTTGGTACTGCGCCCAAACACAATCTTACTGAAAGCTCATTTTTTGAGATATCAACCTAAAATTTGAAACACAACTTGTTCAGATTTTTGGCTTTGATTTTTTTTTTTGCAGTTTTAGAGTCGCCAAGGTTTTGAAAATATATATTTTATATAAAATATGAATAATTAAATTTTTTACATTGTACATTTTCATAAACTCAAACTTCTATAACTTTTTTTCTGTTTCACTTTCTTAATTTATTTCACTTCTTCAAAAATCTGCCAAATGTCTTCTTTAAAACAAGACCAATCTTACGTCTATATTCCAAAGCATTCTTAAATTACAACCATTTAAGTTCGAAATGTGCATTTTCATGTATATTAAAAAAAAGGGGGGTGACACTTAAAACAACTTTAAAACATAAAACTTACATCAAAACATAAAACTGTTTACATAATGTGTTTGTATGTGTATATATATATATATTATTAAAATAAAATGATACAGTATATATCGTGTGCGCGTGTCTGTGTATATGTACGTGTGTGTGTGTGTGTGTGTGTGTGTGTATACAGTATATACACTCAGACAGACATATATACAATATATATAATAATATATACACACACATATATTATGTAAACAAACTTTTATGTTAGATGCGATTTATCAATGTGACAGCACTAATATATAGTAATTTTACAGTTGTCCTTTAAAGGTGCAATGTGTAACATTTTTGAGTATCTATTAACAGAAATGCAATATGACATCCATAACTATGTGTTCAGTGGTGTATAAAGAACTTACTTAATAAACCGTAATGTTTTTATTACCTTAGAATGAGGCATTTATATCTACATAGGCGCGGGAATCCCCTTCTATGAAGGTCGCCATATTGTGACGTCATGTTTCTACAGTAGCCGAACGCGAACACACAGCGCTACAGAGCGCGTTTCGTTACTACATTGAAAAAGAAGCCGCAGGAAGCTAGAAGAAGCTAGTCATAAACACCGTGAGTAGTGACTTTTCCCTTGTCAGTGGTGTAAATATGTAGTTGGATTGTTTCATGTAACTTAATTCTTCTCCCTCGCTGTGTTATGGCTTTGCTATGTGGGGATAAATGTGCTGGTTAAGTTCGTGAGACAGCTGATTAGTAGGCTACTCTTGTCATTGACCGTAAAACAGTTACAGGAATCACCAACCCGTCGATCTTGGAAGCATTTTAAGTCGATCGAGTTTCCAAAATCAGAGAAAAAAGCCTATTGTGTGTAGTAAGTGTGTCTAGGGGATGCGGAGGCGCGCGCGCTGTCACAATCACGTCATTTTTGCACCTTTGGGCTCATGCGGACGCGTCGAGTTTAAACAAGGCTTTACGCTTTAACCAGCTCAGCCACAGTAACAGCTCATATTAGCCAGCTAAACTTTTACAACCCTGTTAGAAAAAATATATAGTTGCATAGTTTCATGTGGGTCTTCTCCCTCGCTGTATTATGGGTTTGCTTTGTGGGGAGAATGTGCTGGTTACGTTTGTGAGACAATCAGCTGATTACTATTATTATATTAAGTAAGGTGCATTGTGTAATATTTCTGAGGATCTATTGACAGAGATGCAATATAAAATCCATAACTATGTTTTCAGTGGTGTATAAAGACCTTACTTAATGAACCGTTATGTTTTTATTACCTTAGAATGAGACATTTATATCTACATAGGCGCGGGAATCCCCTTCTATGAAGGTCTGAAGGTATGTTTCTACCGTAGCCGAAAGCGAACAAACAGCGCTAAAGAAACCTCATAGCTTGACTTACTACTCTCTGCTGCTGACTCAGACGACGACATATTTTGTCTTACGTCGGCCACCGTAGCTTCTCATTCGAGTTTGAAAACCGAGGGATAGGCCGCGAGTGACTTGCTGTTTGCAATTTGCAAGTTTCACCACTAGATGCCGCTAAAAATCCCACACTGCACCTTTAAAATAAAATAATTTTTATTAAAAACTAAATGTTTACATTTTATTTTTTATTTTACAATACTGTAGTATAATTTCAATATATTTCTTGTTTTTTAATACTATTCACAATAAAAGCATAATTTATTACTTTATTGTCATGTAGAATTGGCCAAAACAATTTTTATTTTCTGTGAAGATGCACTACATTTACATTTAGCTACTACATGTAAACGAAAGTGCTAAAAGTTGACCTCTTTTGGTGTGTTTTTTTTTTTAGCTCTAAGACAGCAAAGTTTCATGATGCACCTGAGAAATCAAAACAAGACAGAAAAGGAAACGTGGAACCCAAAGAGCCAGAGTCGAGCCGTGTGGGTTCTTCAGCACCGACAGTGGGAACCTGGGAGTTTGAGTTGGAGGATGACGAGTACATGCTCTTCCTAGATTTGTTCCTCAGTTATGTTCTGGGAAAGGACAGATTAGACGCCGAGGAGTCCGAGCTTCCTTTACTGAGTAGTTTCTCACAACGTTTTCATGCTAGAGAGCTGCACTCGGTGACCTTTGACATGTTGACGTCTCTCAAACGCCGTCAGAAGGATGGACGTAAGCGAGGCGCACGTTTGCCCCTGTTTCGTGCCGGTCACTGTTTCCAGAGTCTCCCGGTCACTCCCGAAGCTTCACCGGTTCAGGACACTCACGATACCACGTCTCCTTGGACTCTTCCTGGAATCCAAGCTGGGAGGCATCAAGGTCTTTTCAGCCGTCGTCGACACCATACGTCAATATCCAAAGTGAATCGGACCGGGTCAGATGTCGGCTCCACGGGATTTAGGATCCTCTCTCCGGATGAATTGGGTGTTCAGATGCAGTTGGACTCCTCGATGGAGATCCGCTTTCCTCGACTGGCTCGGTTACTCGAGTGGATGATGCGCTGGGCCGACAGGCGGGTTCTGCTCTCTCAGCCAATGGGAAAGAGGTCAGAGGGAAGTGATGCGGTGGTCATCAGGGTCAAAGGCTCGACCCCTGCGGTTCTGTGTGCACTGGAGCTGCTCGAGGAGAGATACAGCGCCGCCCTTCTGGGAGAAGACACACATCACTCCCATTATAAGGTAAGGTGTAGGGCTTTAGATCGAACCGTTTATTCCATATTCTTCATAACAGATGGGGTGTCATGTGCCTATTTTATTTTTAAGCGGCAGTCTAAAGTCTATCAAAGGAAAAAAACATTTTTAAAAAATTTATCAGTTCTGCCTAGAAGTTACATTAAGCATGCGATGGGAGTTGTTCAAATCCCGACTCAATATATATATATTTTTTATAAACCAAACAAAAATCTCGAATGGATCATGATGGAACTACATGATTCATGAGATTTTGATAGAAATTAAAAAAATATATATATATATACACACAAAATATTATATATATTATGTTATATAATCTATTATTTTACACATTATATATTTTTTTTTAAATAAAATCTGTAACATTTAAACAATGAGAATTTTAAATTTTACTCTGATCTTATATAAAAAATCTATTTTTTGTTTATTGACATTATTTACATGTTTTTATTTATTTATTTTAGTATTATTTATATACTGTTATTTATATTTTGAATTAGCTTCATTTTACTTTGTTTGATTTGTAATAATTTTGTTATATCCTTTTGTTCCATTATATTATTTATATCCATTAATATTATTATTTTAAATATTTTTCTTATTGTTTTAATTTATTTTTATTTCAGTGTTTGTTTTAATTTTAATTCAGTTTTAGTTTATTTCCAGTTAGTGATTGTAGTGCTTCAACTTAAACCTATTTCAGTTAGTAGCCATACAAGGCAACTTAATTTTTTTTTACTTTATTTTGTTTTTCATTTAATATTTCTAATTAATTTTATTTCAATTAACAAAAAAGTTTTAATAGTTTTAGTAAACAATAACAACCCTGATCATGCAGTGACACACTGACATAGCAAGTGAAGTGTTCGGTTGTGAAATCAGTCCTTTTCCCAATCAAATACAGTCACATGATCAGATCACATGACATGGATGATTATACCAGGGCTTCAAGGGTTACATATATAGTCCGTATTTTAGTTCATAGGGCTTCAGTTGACAAAAACACCCTGATCCAGATCATGACACCACCGGAACTTGATCGGAAATGTGAAACAGACGCTGAACTTATTAAATGATTACATTGTTTAAATTAATACATTTTTAGCTAACTGTGATTTTGTATACTATATATACATTTCTGAAATACATAACTGAGACGGTTCCCTCTGATAACAGATCACTCTAAATTGTAATATGGACTAGAAATGAAGAAATGAAATGTGTATTGTGAAAAGCGCTATACAAATAAATGTGAATTGAATTGAACTTTCTGGTGAAAGCTGCTCCATCAGAGGGCGGGGCCTGAGGCTCCGGTGCTGCAGCCAATCACAGGCTGGGGGAGGGACCGAGACAGCAGTGTGGACACGCCCATCACTCTCCACAGACACAGCCATGCGTGAGTCCACTGCACACATCTGATCAAAACATGACTGATAATAAACCTTCCCAATGTTTTACTGATACAAAGGACCCATCATTCATTTATAGCAATATTTATTTAATTTATCAATAATAATTGTGTATTTATTTATCAATTATATAATACAAATATATACAGGATATACTATACATATATGCTGTATATGTAAAATGTATATATATATTTTATATAATTTATATATAATTATTAATAAGACTTAAATATAATTTTATACTAATTATATTTATATAATTATAGATAAAATGTATATTTTTATCATCCATCCATCCATTTATTTCTGTGAATGATGTAGTGAAAAAAAGTGGCAAATGAAAACTGTCTCAAAGTATTATTCGTCTTGATTCAGTCAAATGTGTCCAGACAATCAAGTCAAAGCTTTTAAAGTAATTATGAACAGCAAGAAAGTGCATCTGCCTATAGTTAAAGACAAATGTATAGAATTAACAAATAAAAAGGCTTTCTTTTACCGATGTTGTGTGATGTTTGATCACAGTGTGCGTGACCCCGAGGATGTCGTGGATCAAACAGACGATCAGCTGTCTGAACATGAAGACACGATGACCTCTGACCTACAGAATAACATCACTGAGATCAGACAAACGACTGAGGCTGAAGACGGTCAGATCTCTGTACTACACATCACAAACATTTACATGCCTTTATTTAGTTTTTTGTAGGTTTCTGTTTTAGAAAACATTTAATTTAATTCTGTCTCATTTAAAGGTGGGGTAAGTGGTATTTGAAATATAGAGAGAACGAGCAAGAGGGAGATTTGAAGAAAGACTGCAGAAATAGAGATGAGACAATACAAAAGAGAAAAGCTCAGAAGACATCACTGGAAAATAAAAGGTTATGTCTGGGCAAGAGCTTTAGGACCCGTGTTAATATTAGAAACGCTGTCCTGCGCTGGAGAGAGCGAAGCGGGAAGGCCTGAAAACACAGGTGGAGGTTGCTTTGATTCGGGTCCACACGTGAGTAACACTGAATAACATGTGAGTAACACTAAGTAATAGGGGTGTAACGATACACGTATTCGTATTGAACCGTTTGGTACGAGGCTTTCGGTTCGGTTTTCGGTACGCATTTTTAAACCGAACGGTTCATTTTTCCTGCCCACCAAAATTGCGTCATTTCAAATGTAGGCGCGTCGCGCGTGGCAAGCGCGATCATAATGTAAGAAAGTCTGGCGTGACCACAACATAGCCCAATCAATGGCAAATGCACCGCGAGCCGATCTTAATCATCAGCACTGTTACTACACAGCGAAATCCAGTAAAGAAAAAAAAATTAATTTGCCACTGAAGTAATAACATCGCTGCGAGATCTAGTGAGAAACATTCACATTTCTCCGTTATTAACGGATCAAACAGCGCTGACGTGGAAACCAGGAAGAAACATTGTGCCATGAATGAACTATCCAGTGTCCACAGATCAGCAACATTCACCATGGGTTTACTGTAGTAACACTACTAACTGTAACCATGGAAGTGTGGCAGGAATAGTAGGCTATAATGCTTTCAAGTAACATTACGTCAGTTTTATTTCGACATTATGAATACAATTGCTGCCCTCAAATGTTAATCTGAACTAAAATAAACCTTTGATTATAACTACTACAATATTACATTTCATTTTGTCCAAGGAGCTGTTTTGTTTTATAAGCTCCTAAGAAAAGTCAAGTATAGCTCCATCATTGCTCAAAGTAAAAAAATATCATACTTTATGATGTTAGTTTTAATAAAAATATAATATAAAAAATTCAAATCAAGAAATTTCTCTGGCATTTCTTTCTTTTTGCTGTATCGAAAACGTATCGAACCGTGACACAAGTGTATCGTATCGAACCGAACCGTGAATTTTGTGAACCGTTACACCCCTACTAAGTAACGTTATTAACTGAGTAACACTAAAACGTGAGTAACACTGGGTAACCCTGAGTAACATGTGAGTAACACTGAGTAACACTAACACGTGAGTAACACGTGAGTAACACTGGGTAACCCTGAGTAACACGTGAGTAACACTGGGTAACACTAAATAACATGAGAGTAACACGTGAGTAACCCTGAGTAATGTGAGTAACACTGGGTAACACTGGGTAACACTGTGTAACCCTGAGTAATGTGAGTAACACTGGGTAACACTAAATAACATGAGAGTAACACGTGAGTAACAGTAACACGTGAGTAACACGTGAGTAACACTGGGTAACCCTGAGTAACACGTGAGTAACACTGGGTAACACTAAATAACATGAGAGTAACACTTGAGTAACACTGGGTAACCCTGAGTAACAGTAACACGTGAGTAACACTGAGTAACAGTAACACAGGGTAACCCTGAGTAACACGTGAGTAACACTGGGTAACACTAAATAACATGAGAGTAACACGTGAGTAACACTGGGTAACCCTGAGTAACAGTAACACGTGAGTAACACTGAGTAACAGTAACACTGGGTAACCCTGAGTAACACGTGAGTAACACTGGGTAACACTAAATAACATGAGAGTAACACTTGAGTAACACTGGGTAACCCTGAGTAACGTGAGTAACACTGGGTAACACTAAATAACATGAGAGTAACACGTGAGTAACAGTAACACGTGAGTAACACTGGGTAACCCTGAGTAACACGTGAGTAACACTGGGTAACACT
The DNA here is from genome assembly GCA_029959095.1 of Rhinichthys osculus. Lineage (NCBI taxonomy): Eukaryota > Metazoa > Chordata > Actinopteri > Cypriniformes > Leuciscidae > Rhinichthys > Rhinichthys osculus. The sequence goes on from JARWKJ010000024.1 coordinate 29,835,411, forward strand.
AAATAACATGAGAGTAACACGTGAGTAACAGTAACACGTGAGTAACACTGGGTAACACTGTGTAACCCTGAGTAATGTGAGTAACACTGGGTAACACTAAATAACATGAGAGTAACACGTGAGTAACAGTAACACGTGAGTAACACTGGGTAACCCTGAGTAACACGTGAGTAACACTGGGTAACACTAAATAACATGAGAGTAACACGTGAGTAACAGTAACACGTGAGTAACACTGGGTAACACTGTGTAACCCTGAGTAATGTGAGTAACACTGTGTAACCCTGAGTAACACGTGAGTAACACTGTGTAACCCTGAGTAACACGTGAGTAACACTGGGTAACACTAAATAACATGAGGGTAACACGTGAGTAACACTGGGTAACCCTGAGTAACACGTGAGTAACACTGGGTAACACTAAATAACATGAGAGTAACACGTGAGTAACACTGGGTAACCCTGAGTAACACGTGAGTAACACTGGGTAACACTGGGTAACACTGGGTAACACTAAATAACATGAGGGTAACACGTGAGTAACAGTAACACGTGAGTAACACTGGGTAACCCTGAGTAACATGTGAGTAACACTGAGTAACACTGGGTAACATGTAAGTAACGCTGTATAACATTGAGTAACACATACCATGTGAGTAACACTGAGTAACACTTAACACGTGAGTAACACAGGGTAACCCTGAGTAACACATGAGTAACACTGGGTAACACTAAATAACATGCGAGAAACACGTGAGTAACCCTGAGTAACATGTGAGTAACACTAAGTAACGTGATTGACGTGAGTAACACTGAGTAACACTGGGTAACATGTAAGTAACGCTGTATAACATTGAGTAACACATACCATGTGAGTAACACTGAGTAACAGTAACACAGGGTAACCCTGAGTAACACGTGAGTAACACTGGGTAACACTAAATAACATGCGAGAAACATGTGAGAAACATGTGATTGACATGTGAGTAACACTGAGTAACATGTGATTGACATGTGAGTAACACTGAGTAACATGTGATTGACATGTGAGTAACACTGAGTAACACTGGGTAACGTAAGTAACGCTGTATAACATTGAGTAACACATACCATGTGAATAACACTGAGTAACACTGTGTAACCCTGAGTAATGTGAGTAACACTGGGTAACACTGAATAACATGTGAGTGACACGTGAGTAACAGTAACACGTGAGTAACACTAACACGTGAGTAACCCTAAGTAATGTGAGTAACACTGGGTAACACTAAATAACATGTGAGTGACATGTGAGTAACACTAACAGGTGAGTAACCCTGAGTAACACTAAGTAAAATGTGATTGACATGTGAGTAACACTGAGTAACACTGGGAAACATGTAAGTAACGCTGTATAACATTGAGTAACACTAGTTTTAAGTGTCATTGGCCCTCATTTATCATTCTTGCGTAGAAACAGGCGTATATGTTGTTGGCGTAAGATTATGCTTACACTCCTCTCACCGCCTGATTTATGAAGCTGTGCGTACCTTTGAAATCCAGATGTACGCAATACCTGCCCTTGATAAATCCCGCGGCTGAAAACGATCGTCATTAGAATAACACGCCCTTATATATTCAAGTCTCCGCTTCCCCCACGCCCTCATTTTACGCCATGGACACACGGAAGACGTGGAGCCGAAATGACCTATCACAATGCATTATTTTACAGCACGTCTTTTGAAACAATTAGCATTCAATTTCGAATCACGTCACATGTATTGGGGTGTACAATAGTGATGATGATGATGTGATGTGGAGTACCATTCATTCACATTAATAATTGCATGACAATTTGTAATATTCTTCTTATTATTATGATTTTTATTATTAATGACGCTTATTGTTATTTAGAAGAAGAAAGTCGTTATTATTATTTGTATTATTATTATTATTATTTAAAAGAAGAAGAATGTATTTTTTATTATTTTGTCAGTCTGAATAATTTTTTGGTCATTGAAAGCCTTTCGTTACCGAACCCAGTCCGTGCGCACCTGCCGGGCCTAACCATGAAACGCCAGGGTAAAGCACACAGGCTCGCAACTGAAGGAATACATATGGCTACAAATCAAATGCTTTGGTAAAGTCACACAAATTAAACATTGAAGTCCATGTTGCACAAAAATAAACACTGAAGTTTATAATTACTATGTTGTTGTTGTTGGTCATAATATATCATATCTTTTAGTTTGTCAGTGCGTTTTGTGGTGTTAGGGATTGTTTTTCTGCGCATTTCCGCACTAACTCAAAACGTGCGTACACCATCTCCTGAGCTGGCGTAGGATTTGAGCGTGCCGTACGCCAACGTCCATATTGATAAACCTCAAAGTCACCGTGGTTTTGGGTGTAAGCTGGAAATTTGGTGTACGCACTTTTGATAAATGAGGGCCATTGTGTGTCTGGAGCTGCTGTGCTGTTGGCAACTAACAACCAACTCTTGTTTGTAATTACTATTGTATACTGTACGTTAATATTTTGTGCTTTCATGTCATTCGTTCATCATCTGTGCTTTATTTTTCGCGAAGTATTCTGTTGCGCTTCTGCTATGATAATTAGACATCCACTCTTGGATCGCGTGTGTAACGGAGGACAGCTAGTGCGAGTCGCGCTGACGACTCATTGTTAGTGTCATTGTTAGTGCACTCGACTGGGTCAGGCTTCGAGACCGACTCGGAGCAGGGCGTTTAGGATTGGACTGTGAGCTTTGGAGGCGGAGCAAAAAAGAGTGTGTTTGTTTGGGTTGATTTAAAATATCAACATTGTCCAACAGTGTTTTAGAAATACCACTTACCACACCTTTCAAAGTATTATTTTTAAATTATTCATTTTATACTGATCACTATTGATGTTATAACTGAATCATTACAACTGTATTATCCACTGTTGTTCATTGTTGTTTGGTTTACAGTTGATAGCAGTGCTGATGATGTCACCGAGGCATCATGGGCCAATCAGAGCAGAGCTCACAGAGATCAGGTGATTGTGTGCTGGCCCATGAATCTACAGAGAGGATTAATTAATGATTCCATACATCACTGATGGCTCGTTTGTTTTGATGTAAAACACTGGGTAACACTCTACCTTACAGTGTTCTTGTTAAATATGTACTTATTTTGTACTTACAGACTATCACACTGGCTGATCTTGAGTGTCCCGACACACACGAACATTCACAGTGAGTCTGCACATGTCAACTTTAACCTTTGAAACATGCCTAATGCTCTTCATTTACACATGAAGAGGCTGTTTGTTTGTTGGAAAGGTTGTTGTTAACTCGTGCAATTGTTTAATATGTTACATATTTAAGGTATGTTGTTGTTGCAGCTTTCAGTTATTAATCACAGGCAGTGTTTCGGTTGCTATAGTGACGACAAACAAAGCTTAAATGCTCAGGTTACCTTCGTGTGTTTAATATCAGCTGATGTTTGCGTTTCAGATCTCGTTTGGAGGGAGATCACGTAAATCACGTCTCCTGCGAAACACACAGGTAAAGATAATCTAATCTCACTGTCATGAAGGAGGATTTGAGATATTCTCTCTGTGATCTCGCCTGTGTTGTTCTTCCAGACCTGAGGTTTCTGCATCTGTCAGTGTTCAGCATGTAAACGGGCCGACAGACACACATATCAGAGGTCATCCTCCTCACAGCGAAGCCCAAACACCACCAGACCCCGTCAGACAGCTGATCCACGACGAGTTATTCAGGCTAGTGCAGGTGCGTTTGAGCTTCAAGACTTTCCCTTTCAATCAAATGCTGGAAAACCTCGGTTTGGACACCATGGCTGTGTCTGAAATCGCCTATACCCTTAAATAGGGCACTATTTAAAGGGACTGTCATTTGTATCGGTGTCCAAAACCATAGTGAACGCATTCAATCACACAATGCACTGCAATAACGAGTGTACAACTGATGTATGCTCAACGGCTAGAGAATACCCATAATGCACTGTGAGAGTCTCGCTAGAAAAACGTCTCGAGACCGGACTCGAGTACTACAGCTTTACTTAAAGCTCTCTTGGAATTTTCGAAACCACATCAAAAACTACTTGCCTAACATATAAAGTTCAAACATTATTAAAAACACGTGAACAGTCAGTAATAAAAATAAGAACAAACACACAAATTACAAGCAGAGATGAATACTAAATAATAAAGTTACAAAGTCTAACAGTTGTGTTCAGGTACAGAAATTAATAATTAAGCCTGAATGTAAAATAACACTATTTGTTCACTGTATAAATTAAAAATAGTTTCATCTTTGTTAAAGCTATATTTTATTGTTTTATTAACATTAATGACAGACGACAGCAGGAATATTAGGCCGCTGTCACTTTAAGACCGAATAAACTGACAAACATCTGGTTTCTTATTCAACTGTTCACTTATGACATAACCAAGAGAATACTTGCCGAGATATTTAGGGTATTTAGTCATAATTTTGTGTGTATGCTGTCTGAAACACCTCTCTCTCTCTCTCTCTCTCTCTCTCTCAGCGTGTGTGGGTGTGTGGTTGTGCGCACAGTTAACGCACGATTCCCAATTTTTGCTTCTTCGTTCGCGTTTAAAATAGTTTGAATGTGTAAATTAGCAAGACTAAACGCGTTCAAATGATAAACTTTCACTCTATGATGGTTAAATTTTGCCAGCCTGATCTCATGAAAATGCATCTCTATAGCACGCATTGTGTTTATCATGTAATTTATACACAAAAATGAGCTTTTACATGCATATAATATGCAGTTTTCACGTGTATATGGTACACACTTTATTGCGAGTAATGCACACGCACACCACTAATCCTAACCAAACGTATAATACATACGTACCCCACACCACTACTAAACCTTCCCTAAACCCTTGCGTATCATATGCACGTAAAAACTCATTTTTCCGTATAAATTGCACGATTTTGCAGTTAAGGCCCTTGCACACTGAGTCCGACTTTTTCGTATTCGTGATTCGGTGGCTCTGCTTGCTACGGATGCGGAAAACGCAGAAAATCGAACCTCATCCGATTTGGTTTTATTATGACGGACGAAAGTTTCGGAGGCAGTGTGCAAGCGTGATTGACATAACGTGAGTTCCAGGGCTTGACATTCACACCCGCCAACCCGTCATATGGGGGTGTATTTCAGCAGTATTTCACTCCTACAAGCCACTTTGGCGGGCTGGATTTTATATAGGACTAATATACACTACCGTTCAAAAGTTTGGGGTCAGTGAGAATTTTATTTTTTGGAGGAAAGAAATCAATACTTTTATTATTAATTTGATCGAAAGTGACCGTAAAGATATTTATAATGTTACAAAAGATTCTAACCCTAGCCCTATTCAGCAAAGAATCAAAAAAAAAAAAAAAAACTGTACAACTGACAGACCAACAACTGTTTCAACATTGATAATAATAATAAATGTTTCTTGAGCATCAAATCCTCATATTATACTGATTTGTGAAGGATCATTTGACACTGAAGACACTGACACTGGTGATGCTGAAAATTCAGCTTTGATCACAGGAATAAATTACACTTTACTATATATTCACACAGAAAACAGCTGATTTACACTGGAATAATATTTAATACTATAACTGATTTTTGTTGTATTTTTAATCAAATAAGCGCAGCCATGGTTAGCAGAAGAGAATTCTTTTAAAAGTATTTAAAATCGTACCGACCCCAAACTTTTGAACGGTAGTGTACATATTCGGTTTTAATGAGAGAGAGAAAAAACTATACGAGTGCGGTTTAGAACCCGTAACCTCTGACACGCTTGGCAAAAGATCTACAGAACTCAAACATAAGATCTGCGGATCGATGCATTTATTTACGGGTTGAGCAGAGAGGCTGCACAGTTTGACCAGCGGGCGGCAAGAACTTGCAATGTATAACTATTTATCAGACCGGCCCTCGCAGCCTCGAAACACTACCGGACCACCGGTAAAAGTCCCGACTCACCCGATTGCCACTCCGCCCGTGCACGCCATAAAAATAAAAAAAAAGAATCGATTTTTGGAATTCTATGAATCGATTCTGAATCGTTAAAGATTGAATCGCGATTCAAATGTGAATAGATTTTTTTGCACACCCTAGTTGACACACAAACCCGCGTCCCTTTACTCACTCGTTTAATTTGCTCCGGATGAATATGGTTGGTGTTACAGGGTGAGAGATTGCGCATATTAAGCAGAATTGTACTGATTTTGTGCTCACACCCAAAGTGCTTGCATATAAAGACAAGTATATTGGCTATTTAAAACAGTATAATGGGTCAGTCCATCAGGTCTTAAAGCGACAGCAGCCTAATATACCGGCTGCCAAATAATGAGATAATATTAAAAATATCTATATGGTAGTTATTCCCCTATGGTATCGATGTCAAAATTGTGGCCAGTGAAAATGTGGAGTGGCTAGTAACTTTGAAAAACCACTAGCCACAGTGGCTGGTGAGCAAAAAAGTTAATGTCAAGCCCTGGTGAGGTCGTATTTATTTTTTCGGTGTGTAAGGGCCTTTAATCCGCGAATCACCTGCGATCCGTTGCTCTCCAACTAAACCCCATTACAGTTTCCTGATTCCCTTGTGTTTCAGCTGCAGCAGATCAACTTCATGAGTCTCATGCAGGTCGTCGGCGCGTCCTTCGTGAACCTGCCGCTGTCTCAACCCAGCATGCATCAGTCTAATGTGAATGTGCCACAGACCACTGCCATACCTGCACAGCATCCGCCTCAGCCTCAGCCCATCTCTCTTACCCACAATGCCCAGGACACTACATGTGATGATACCAACCTCCCAACACGAGCTCCCAGGCCTGAGAGGGTTAATAATGACGAACATCCCGTGAATGTGAATTCTGGCTCGGCTCTGAATCCAAATATTACCCTCAAAACTCAGGTAATATTGGTAATTATATGTATCATTTACACTATCAGTCAACAGTCATATAGACTGGGTTCAGTAGGATATTTATACTTTTAGCGAAATTAATACTTTTATTCATTTAAAATGTGTCAAAAGATTCTATTTCTAATAAATGTTGTTATTTTGAACCACCAAAGAATCCTGAAAAATAAAATGAATCAGTTTCTACAGAAATATGAAGCAGTGTGACTGTTTTCAACATTGATAATAATCATAAATGTTTCTTAAGCAGTAAATCATCATATTAGAGTGATTTCTGAAGGATCATGTGACACTGAAGACTGGAGTAATGATGCTGAAAATTCACAGGAATAAATTACACTTTACTAGATATTCACATAGGAAACAGCTGATTTACATTAGAATAATATTTCACTGTTTTTACTGTATTTTTGATCAAATAAATGCAGCCTTGGTGAGCAGAAGATTATTTTTGAACAGTTTTTTTTAATGCTATAAAAATATATACAAATTTCACAAAATTATTTGAAAACATGCATTATCTTTAAATTTTTGTTAAATTGTATGTTTCTTGAGTTCAATTAATTAGACATGCTTTTTGATTACTAAAAATATAATATAAACATTAAAATGGAGTCCAAAAAAAAAAAAACGTAATCCAGAAAAATTAAAACAATTTGGGAAAAAATAAAAATGGATTTCATTGGGGCCTCAGCTAGTGTGGCCCTCTTAAAGCCCATTCCCACCAAGAACAAGAACTATAAAGATAACTATAATAGTAAGCATATTAGATGAACGATTACACTGTTCATTCTCCACATGGACTGCAGGTTTGTCGTCTGCCACTTTAAATGTTGGAGCTCTTTAAAGCGGAATGAATTCTGATTGGCTGTCGATGTTTTATCGTTCTTTAGCTGGAATTTTCTTTTTCAAAATCACTTTTTTTTTTCTCATGTTCTTGAATCTCTCACAGGAAATTCATCAGTTGACCATTCGCTCAGACTGGCCAGAGAACGGTCAATCTCCCGGCCAGAGCTTCATCCCGCCGTCACACGGGCTTCTAACCACAGCCAATACTCACTCGGCATTTAACGGTGTTTCTGAAGCTCCAAAGCCACACGGCCTCAGACTCCTCCAGCTAAACCCATCTCAGAGATCTCCTCCTCTTCCTCCTCCTCTTCCTCCTGTGAAGGATTCCTGGGGTCCAGATCCCCCATCTGTCCCGAGGGCCGAGGATCATAACCGCACCCGAGCCGAATCACACCGCTATAACACACACACACAGGAATCTCTTCGTCCTCACAGATCTGTTGCTCTTCCTCTTCTGCGGTTTCACCCAGAGACCCAGAGAACCGTGACATTGCCACGTATCCCACAATGCACCTTGGCAAAACCCAGTCTGGGCGTCACAGCCACGGGCCGCTATCCCAGAATTCAGCTTCTGCACAGAGAGCCCGATCCACCCGCCGCTGTGAGTTTACATTTAGTTTGTCTTTCTACTTTACTTTTCACTGAGCAATAACCACATTTACTCGTCACTTTACTCGTCACTTTACTGATCACTTTACTCATCACTTTACTCATCACTTTACTCGTCCCTTTACTCATCACTTTACTCATCACTTTACTCATCACTTTACTCGTCCCTTTACTCGTCACTTTACTCGTCCCTTTACTCGTCACTTTACTCGTCCCTTTACTCGTCCCTTTACTCATCACTTTACTCGTCCCTTTACTCATCACTTTACTCATCACTTTACTCATCACTTTACTCGTCACTTTACTCATCACTTTACTCATCACTTTACTCGTCACTTTACTCATCACTTTACTCATCACTTTACTCATCACTTTACTCGTCCCTTTACTCGTCCCTTTACTCATCACTTTACTCGTCCCTTTACTCGTCCCTTTACTCGTCCCTTTACTCATCACTTTACTCGTCCCTTTACTCGTCCCTTTACTCGTCCCTTTACTCGTCACTTTACTCGTCACTTTACTCATCACTTTATTCATCCCTTTACTCGTCACTTTACTCGTCACTTTATTCATCCCTTTACTCGTCACTTTACTCGTCACTTTACTCATCACTGTACTCGCCCCTTTACTCATGTCGCAGCAGGTGAAGATAATCGGTGTGTTTGTCTTGTAGGATGTGCGGTTGGACTCGGCTCCTGTACGAACTCCTCGTCTCATCCCTCTGGAGGAGCTGTTGAAGTGGACCAACGCCAAACACACCCAACTACAACTCTTAAACACACACACCGTCCCGGAGAACAAGCCCACGACGACCAGCCCGTCCAACAAGAGGTCATTGTGCTGTGTGCTCAAACCTAGGGCTGCGCATCCTCCTCTTCCTCCTCCTCCTCCTTCCTCCGAGATTCGCAAGCTCTTGATTCGATTCGCAAGGTTTCGATTCGCAAGCTCTCGGTTCGATTCGCCAGCTTTCGATTCGCCAGCTCTCGATTCGATTCGCAAGCTCTAGATCCGATTCGCAAGCTCTCGATCCGATTCGCATGCTCTCGATTCAATTCGCATGCTCTCAGTTCAATTCCCAAGCTCTCAGTTCGATTCGCAAGCTTTCGATTCGCAAGCTTTCGATTCACATGCTCTCGATTCAATTCGCATGCTCTCAGTTCAATTCGCATGCTCTCAGTTCAATTCCCAAGCTCTCGATTCGATTCGCAAGCTCTCGATTCGATTCGCAAGCTTTCGATTCGCAAGCTCTTGATTCGATTCGCCAGCTCTCGGTTCGATTCGCCAGCTCTCGATTCGATTCGCCAGCTCTCGATCCGATTCGCCAGCTCTCGATCCGATTCGCCAGCTCTCGATCCGATTCGCCAGCTCTCGATCCGATTCGCAAGCTCTCGATCCGATTCGCCAGCTCTCGATCCGATTCGCCAGCTCTCGATCCGATTCGCCAGCTCTCGATCCGATTCGCCAGCTCTCGATCCGATTCGCCAGCTCTCGATCCGATTCGCCAGCTCTCGATCCGATTCGCAAGCTCTCGATCCGATTCGCCAGCTCTCGATTCGATTCGCAAGCTCTCAATCTGATTTGAAAAAATTCGATTCGTGGCCTTTGAGAATGGATTTTGAATCGACCACATAAAAATAAAAAATAAAAAACGATTAATCGAAAAATCTTTTTTTTTTTGCCCAGCCCTAGTCAAACCATGTGACATATGATGATTTTTTTGTGGTTGTTGCAGATTTGTGTTTTCTGTCTAATAATATATCTCATTTAGACGGAAGAGGAGAGAGGAGAAAAACAAGGAGGACCGGATTGGAGTCACGTTCAGACCGGAGGACTCCATCATTCCTCCAGATGAGGTACGTGCATCTCAAAACTGTGTTTATGTATTTTTGTTAAACTCTTTCTTTAATAAAGATGTGATCTTGACTGTTTCTCTGTTTGCTCGTGTGTGCAGCCTGCAGAAGATGTGCCCGATCACAGTGATGCGCACACCATTCCTTTAGGTGATTTCTTTAGTATTATTTATATACCATTATAGTATTTATTCATATTTTGTATTTATTAATATTAATGTGTTTTATTTATTTTAGATTTTTTTCTTTTAGTAATTATGTGCTTTTGTAATTTTTATTAGTTTTTTTTTTTTTTTTTTTATTACTTTCATTTAAAATTATCTTATTTCAGTTAGTTGCCAAGACAACATTTATATTTTCATTTGTTTATCTAATATTTATATTAGCAGTTTGGCTTTCAGTTTGAGTAATTTTATGCGTTTTTGTCCTTTTGTAATTTATTTTAAAAAAATATTTGTATTTAGTTTTAATTCTTTTTATTACAGTTTTAGTTTTAGTATTTTTGGTATGCGTTTTTGTAAAAAAAACATTTTTTTTAAAAATATTTATTATTTAATTCATTCATTTTATTACAGTTTTAGTAATTTTGCTGGTCTTTTTAAAAATATTTTTTATTTAATTAGTTCATTTTGTTACAGTTTTAATAATTTTGTGTTTTTGTCATTTAAAAAAATATTTTTTATTTAGTTTTAATTCATTTTTTTTTTACAGTTTTAGTTTGAATAATTTAAGTCCTTCAATTTCAACTTTACCAAGACAACATTTCTCATTTTTGTTTAAGTTTTTTCTCTATATTAAATATTAAGACTTGTTGAGATGAAGTCAGTTCTGCTGTAAAGATCATCGGTTAGTAAATGTGTCTGCGCTGCAGGCGTTGAGTGTGAGTTGAGTGGCCTGGCGTTGTTGGATCAGGCGTACGTCACCTCGGCTGAGCTTCATGCGTTCGCCTCCACACAGAAGAGACCGCCTGAGATCCAGGACGCCTGTACAAACACTGACACCGGTATGTGCTCTGATCGCTCATCCGCATATCACACACTTTAAAGGGGGCATCGGATGCCCATTTTCCACAAGTTGGGATGATTCTTTAGGGTCTTCATGTAAAGTTTGTAACATTTCTTGGTTAAAATTCCTCAATGGTTGTGTGAAACACCCTTTTTACCTCCTCAGAAACAGCTCTGTTTAAATACAATATATTTAAATGCATATTATAATATTACAATACCACACTGTACTAAAATGTTTTAAATAATAATTTTCGGTGCATGTCTCTTTACCTATTTTTCTCATTGTATGGTTGTTGTGTCCACACACTGCAAACACACATTTATATGCAAACACAATATAAAAGTGAATTTTGCATCCGATGAGCCCTTTAACTTCGCTAATGTAAGTTCTGCTTTGGTTTCCTCTAGAACTGCCTCGCTCCATCACAGATCCAGATGTTTCTGTCCAGACTCAGTCTCCTCCCAGCATGCCGTCTGCTCGTAAGTTCATGACAGGAATGTGATCTTTGGCTCTTTGTTGAGTTCACACAGGGTCCAAAATGAGCACTCGAGACGCAGATTCAAATCTAATTTGCCTTTTTTATGAATTGATAAATTGCAAAATGATGCTTGGTTTAAATTTTTGATCCATGGGAATTTTTTTTTTTTTTTTTTTTACTTAAGCAAATCTAGTGGGATTTTTTTTTATAAAGATGGTCTACTAAAAGAAAGAAAAAAATCAGTGACAAATTCTTGGAAAATATTTGTATTTAGCATTTTCTTAGAGAAAAATATATTATTATTAACATTACTATTATACAGTATATGTACTTTTTGTCTGGGAAATTATGCAAAATACTATTTCATGGCCAGCAAGAAATATTTATATCCAGTAAATGTTCATACACACCATTGGAAGATAAAAAGAATCAGTGACAGAAAATTATGAAAATATCCCCAAAATGAATTTGAAACTGCACAATTATCGCAGTTATCTCAATGATCAGGCAATCAATCCATAATTGCAACAGGCCTGTTTATATACCATTATAGTGTTTATTAAGATTTTACATTTATTAATATTAATATATTTTTAAATGTATATTTAGTTTTGATTTTAGATTGAGAAAATCATGGGGAAAATGTAGTATTTAGCATAATTTCCCAGATTTTTTTTTCTAATAATAATTATCATCATTATTATTATTATTATATGGGGTGTTTTTTCTGGAAAATTATGCAAAAAATACTATTTTATAGCCAGTCGAAAAAAATATGATAGTAAATGTTCATACACAGCATTTCAAAATCATGAAAATTATTATACAAATTTTCCAAAATAGCATACTGTGTGTGTGTGTGTATATATATATATATATATATATATATATATATATATATATATCATCATTATTATTCTTTTATTATATATATATATATATATAGCATCATCATTATTATTTTATTATATATATATATATATATATATATATCATCATTATTATTATTATTTTATTATATATATATCATCATCCTCATCATCATTTATATATAAATATATATATTGTGGCTTTTATAGAAATGCCGTATTGTAGTTTTTTTTTTCTTTTTTATATCTTTTTATCTTTTTGTATCTTTTTATATATGTATCCGTTTTATGTATGTTGCATGTTATGTCTGTGCCTTCTGAATGGACCAAGAGTCTGGAAATAAAGTTGATGATGATATATATATGTCATTATTTTTGTAGATGTGATTTATGGCACATTATTTGTGTACTGTGTGTTTCTACACCCACAGCTGAAGGCGGGCTGCTAGATGTGGCTCCAGTCGTTCCTCCAGATGTGTTCTTGAATCTTCGCTTCTCTAAAGATAACTCATCAGACCAGCCGGAGACCAGAAGCCTTGCAGAGTCTAGCGCAGATCTCGTAGGGGAATGCTGCACTCAAAGCCATCAGACCAATCTCATCAAATAATCTTTGAGTGTTTTTTAGGAGTAATTCTCTCTCTGTTGTTCTTGTATTGTAGAATCCTGAAGGCCGGAGGTTTATTAATGTGATCGATCGGACAGACGACTCTCTTCTTCAGAGTCTGCCTTCGTTTCCCCCGTCGTCTGCGGAGCTCCACCTACTAGCAGCTTCTGTCGTAAACCCCGCCTCTTCCGTGGCAAACCACGCCCCTAAACCTGCCTTAAACTCCGCCCCCAACAACACTGAGCACTTTACTGAGACTCCGATTGGAGAGATTCCAGGTACACTGTCTTTTAGGGAAGGGAACATCTTTGACCTAAAATACAAGTTAATATTTCAATAATAATTAACCACACATTTTCATGTTCACAATTCTCTGATGTCAGTTAAAGGAGCTGTATGTAAGATTGTGGCCAAAACTAGTACTGCAATCACTGTCAAATTACTGTAGAGCGGTGTATCCCCTCCCCCTCCTCCCTGACTCGAGGTTGCCAGATCAGCTGCAGGATCCAGCAGGAACATGACGAGCTGCAGCTGTGGTAACTGAGCAGAGCTGGCAACCCGGATGCCGCAACACTACTGACTTCGTGATTGGTAGATAGGTGGAGGGTGGAGCATCAGACCAAAACACAACATGACAACATCAACATCAGTTGAGGGCTGCAACTGCACTTTTTAAAGGACAATATCCTGGCCAGACTACTGTTGTCAGTGATATAAGTATTTGAAATGTACATGATTTCTTAATGTCTAGTGACATTTCAGGGCCATTTTATGATTAATTGAAATAAATTTCTTACATACAGCTCCTTTAATGGTCACATGTCATGCAGGTAAACAAATAGGTTTTATTACTATTGTTTTGTTTTTTTTATGCTAATTTTACATTTAAATGATTTTATTAGTAGCTTTTCATCAACCAAGTTTGGTTAGGGCATAAACCAGACAAAATCGGTTTTGTGTAGTATTTAGTGGAGGTGGATGTTTTTCATAAAATATAATACAATGCCTTCAAGGTACAGTATATGCTTTATCAGTTCATATAAGTCAATTTACCTATAAATATATATGTTTAGTACGGTTTCGATATAGCAAATAAAACATGCTGGAAATTGATTTAGCTATAACTAAATACATTGGCAGTCAAAAGTTTAGATGGAAAGAAGTATCTTTTACTCACCATGAGGATGCATTCATTTGATAAAAAAAATGCTGTAAAAATAGTGAAATATTATTCCAATGTAAAACTGCTGTTTTTTTATGTGAATATATAGAAAAGTGTAATTTATTCCTGTGATCAAAGCTGAATTTTCAGCATCATTACTCCAGTCTTCAGTGTCACATGATCCTTCAGAAATCATAAAAACCCATGATCTTAATTCTTGAGCGAACCCAACGCTCTACTGTTTGAGCTACAGGAAAGCTATATTTAGTTATCGTCTTGTTATCGTCTGTGAAAAAATGTCGTTGACAAAAATTTATACGTCAACGAAATCAACACTGATCCAAACTAACTGCTCAAACTTTATTCCCTGCAGGTGTGTGTGTGTCTCCTGAAGCTGTGCTGGGTGGAGACCCCGTGACTCTGAGCGAGCTGAAGGCCGTGAACATGCCTGGTCTGGAGCGAGCGCTGATGTCCAGGAGTCAGATCTCCGCTCGGCTGTCAGAGATGGACTCTCAGCTGCTCAGACTACAGAGCATCGCAGATCACATGGACAGAGAGTTCGCCAACACCAGACTGGTGAGAGACCAACAGCGCGTGCTGGGGAACACTGTGTTCTGTGAAACACAACAAACAAACAATATAAAATATAAATCACAGAGAGAGAAAAAAAGTATTAAAGTTCCTCAGTTCAACAGACTGGGTCATATGACCAATCAGAGCAGAGTAGACCAATCACAACAGACTGGGTCATATGACCAATCAGAGCAGAGTAGACCAATCACAACAGACTGGGTCATCTGACCAATCAGAGCAGAGTTGACCAATCTCAACAGACTGGGCCATCTGACCAATCAGAGCAGAGTAGACCAATCACAACAGACTGTAGACCAATCACAACAGACTGTAGACCAATCACAACAGACTGGGTCATCTGACCAATCAGAGCAGAGTAGACCAATCACAACAGACTGTAGACCAATCACAACAGACTGGGTCATCTGACCAATCAGAGCAGAGTAGACCAATCACAACAGACTTTAGACCAATCACAACAGACTGGGCCATCTGACCAATCAGAGCAGAGTAGACCAATCACAACAGACTGGGTCATCTGACCAATCAGAGCAGAGTAGACCAATCTCAACAGACTGGGCCATCTGACCAATCAGTGCAGAGTAGACCAATCACAACAGACTGTAGACCAATCACAACAGACTGTAGACCAATCACAACAGACTGGGTCATCTGACCAATCAGAGCAGAGTAGACCAATCACAACAGACTGTAGACCAATCACAACAGACTGGGCCATCTGGCCAATCAGAGCAGAGTTGACCAATCACAACAGACTGGGCCATCTGGCCAATCAGAGCAGAGTTGACCAATCACAACAGACTGGGTCATCTGACCAATCAGAGCAGAGTAGACCAATCACAACAGACTGGGCCATCTGACCAATCAGAGCAGAGTAGACCAATCACAACAGACTGGGCCATCTGGCCAATCAGAGCAGTGTATGCTCTCGGAAAGGAGTTAGAGACCAAGTCCTTGATCGAACCGTTTCAGACATTCTTAGAAAAGAGCTAGTATGATACTGCTACTTTAATTAATAACCAGTTGATTCTGTTTTTATTTTTGTAATATTTTATAGTTATTGTTATATATTTTATAGTATATTATTATTATTATTATTACAGTTTATTATGTATTTAATCTTAAGCTATTTTGTGCATGTCTCATTTGCTACAACTAAACTATCATATAATGTGTAAATTATATCACCTCTTGACCTCTATATATATCAGCTATTATTCATTGAAAAATATTCAAATCTGTGAACTATCACTTACTACTGTTGTGTGTCCAGCTGGTGAACCGCGTCGAGACCCAGAGCCCGTCCGTGAAGAAGCCTCTCTCCCGCGCGCTCAGAGTCACACGAGAAGGTTAGAAAGCGTTAGTCGCTTTATATAGAGAAAATACACACAAGCCCATTGAACACGTGTGTGTGTGTTTCTACAGTGAGGAGTTACTGTCCTTCCCCGCAGCGGTTCGACCCGGACAGAGAAGATGAGGAGTTTCTGTCGTCCTCTGTATCGAGCCGATGTTCAGTCCATCAGGAGCGCTCTCCTCCTGAAGGTACATCATCTCTACTCACATGTGTCTACCCAATTCATGATCTGCCCAAGAGTGTAGACCATAGATATCCATAATAAAGGCTAGATGTCTTACGGCGGAGTCTCTATCGTCATCACCGGCGGCCATCTTGTCACAGGCAAGCTTTCTGGCGGGCTCTGTGGTGCCTGATGTAAGATGAGCGATCAGCACGAACACAAATACTCTTATCTTGTTGAAATGGTTTCTTACAAACGTTATTAACGTGGCTATAATTCTGGATGATTATTTATTGATACACTTATTATTCATAAGTATGCTGTGTCATAACTACATCTCTGACGTTTATAACAAACCAAACCGTTTGAAAATCGGTAGAAAATTGAGCAAGTTATGGTTATTTAAAAAGTACATCCACCATTAAAACACAATGTTACGAGTGAGCGAGCTGCCTGTGGCAAGATGGCCGCCAGTGCGGACGTCGACCTCCATTGGCCAGCAGCGCGGACGAGACATCTAGCCTTTATTATGGATATCTATGGTGTAATCCACCAGCCGGAAACTGAAGTCTCCCCGGGGGCAAGCCTTCACCTGCTCCATTGACTCCCGCTCATTTTGGCGTCACTTTGACAGCGAATAACTTTACATCTGAGGCGTTTAAAGACTCCATTTGTTCATTGTTTATTTCTAAAGAAACACGACAATGTATAAAGTGCTCCATTACCTTGTATCTTACGTTATGGCCCTGTAGAAGCCGTTTTTGTAAAAATAGGCTAACGATTGTGTCATAACACGCGACTCTCTGTCGCACAGTAGAGAAATTACCGTATAGACCTAGCCTGGATGCCAGCCCGAACCCCGCCCACAACATTTTTTGATCAGGAAGTTCGGTCTGGACTCGATCCATTGAGGAGTAATTATGATCGGTTCAGAAATCGTCGGGCCAATCAAATCGCCAGGGCGGGCTTTATATGATGATGGACAGATGATCTGCAGTTACGTAATCATCATGTTATCAAAGAGCGCTTGGGTTGAACTGGTTTCCCTCAGAGATGGCCGCAGCTGGAGAACTGAGATGTATAGATCCCGCTATCGCGTCCGTTGTAAAAGAAATCGACAGCGCATTCATTTTAAAAGACGAACAGAGAACTGCAATCAAGGCATTTGTCGATCGGAAAGATGTGTTTGCCGTCCTTCCTACGGGATTCGGCAAAAG